>JAJOOR010037235.1:0-19407 GCA_036250505.1 Solanum acaule | reverse complement strand
ATCTTGTTTTCAAATTTTACATGATATTAACTTGTTCAATTTCTATGTAATTGATAGGTCTTACTAAACTAGTAATTGTGTTAGGCTTTGCCCCCCCACCCCCAACCCCAAAGTTGTGATAGTGAAGTTTAAGTAAGTGCGTTCAAGTTGGCTCAGACATTATGAAAACATAGTAGACTTTATAATTGATTTATGTTCCTCATATTTTCAAAGATAGAATTCTGAGGTCAGAACACCCAATAATATTTGTATTATGAGGATTCATACCCTGAACCCTTCTTTATTCGAGCTTGAAACTGGCCAACCAAGATAAGAAGGGTTCTGGAAAAAAAGTATGAACTAAATGTATATGTAATGAGTCAACCCATTATGACAAAAAATATATTTACTTGTAAATATTAGTGTTTATATCAAATCAACTATTATAGTTATTTCTTGCAACACAATGTTCTAACTTCCAACTGGAACATCTAAATAATAAAATCAATAACATACTTCAGTGAATCAACACATCTTTTTCAGGGAAACGCTAAATCAATATCAAGTACATACATGTATACTTAAAAAGATGATATTTATGATGCAAACTTAGGTAATAAAATCAACATCTATCACTTAAAAAATCCAGGTTTTTTCTCTAGTGACCGTAATGTCCGAGCCTAATTGAATGCACTTCAAAAGCTTCCTAGTAAAGATAACTCTCTTCACTGGTGCGAACTAACTTTTCTCAATTGCAAGGAATCTTACCATCTTTGTTATAGGTAAATTTACCCTTATCATTTAAAAAAAATATATTAAGGGGTTTATAGGATTGAGTGTTCTCTCCCATCCTAATAGAGGGTTTAGTTGTCTTATTCAATATGTAATAATTGATATTAGAGCAATTTGATTTATGATTGAGCCCTTAACTTGAAGTAATAGCTCTGAAGAGTGTCCAGAGTAGTGGTATGGACCAAGTAAAATCTACTTAAAATAAAATAAAAGTTAAAAAATCAAGATTAAGCCTAAAAGAATTATTAAATGCTAAAAACAGTATAAAAATAATATAGGGTAGAAAATCACATGTCTACAAGAACACAATCTTTATTTGAGTACACATACTACTCAAATTAATACCTCTATTTATAGGTGTCTACAAGCACAAACTCTTTATTTGAGTACACCTTCCACTTATTTGTAGAATGTTTGACTTTGCACTGTAGAGCTCTCATTCCAGAGTTGTTCACTCAATTATCCATAAGTATTGGATCTTCTAGATTCTTTTTTGAAATATTTTACATATTAATTAGGTTAGTAATGACTTTATAATACTCCCCCTCAGCATCAACTTAATTTATTCTTTGCATCTATTTTGAGAGATCCCTGAGATTTTGCAATCATTTTGATGTTTACGCATTTAATGAACCTCTTCCTCCCTTTAACTTCTCCATTCACTACTCTTTGAATATTCTTCAAAGATGGTATTCACCGTTGATGATGTTGCATTCATATACATGGTGTTTGAACATTTCGGTCATGTAGACTTCTTGAGTTGTTCTTCTGGTGGTTCTTGGACTTCTTCATGCAACACGTTTCGAGTATCAAAGTCTCTAGTTTTTCATGTACTTCTATTTTTGTGTGTTTGAAGATAGCTCTGGTGCAGGTGATTTAGGTTTTCCTCTTGCCGTTGGATAATTTTTCTATCATGTTCCCCTGTTCTTTCTCATTAATTGAGCTTTTCTTGCAATTTTTGCACAAGTGCTTTTGAGTATGGTAGGAAAATTCTTTGAAAACCTATGTTTATGCTTCATAAAATACCATAATTCTTTAAACATATGTTCAATTGGTGATTGGGTCACAACAACTTTATCCTTTTTTTGTTCATCGTAACAAATAAATATGTAAAAAATAGTCTTTTATTAAATTTGCTAAAGAGATAATCTCGCATGAACATATAAAACACCCATATAAATGCTTCAAAGTGATGTACCATATGTATCAACTTCCTGAGTTTCTCTAATGGTGAGATGAATCCCATATTGTTTTGGCATATTGGGAAAGTCAATTGTCGACTTTTCATCTTACTTTAATGTAGTCATTGAACCCACATAATGTGTGTTCTCCCCCATTGATCGTACATAAACATTTGATTTTCCTTCCGATATCATTCTCCATAGTATGTTGAAACTCTTTAAACTTCTCAAATACTTCAAACTTTAAGAATTAAATTTGTTCCTTTAGAAGTCATCAATGAATGTTACTATATTTTAACCACTGATAGAAGGCTACTTTACTGGTTCAATCACGTCTGAGTGCATCAGGTCTAGTGGCTTCTTGGCTTGATATTTTCATTCCCCATGAGAAAGTTGGTGCTTTTCGATGTTAGCATCTAGCACATATTATCTCCTCTGATCTCAAGTTGAGGATGGCCTTTGAATATTGACTACAACATCCTGATTTTTGTTTTGCTATAGCTCATGTTCCCAAGACGTACATGCTTTAGATAAACTATTTCCTTACTTTGAGTTCGAGCAATATAATCTTTCAGCATTGGTTGCAAAAGAAGACTGATTGTGAAGTAGAGGATGAGAATATTAATGAAAATAAATGATAATTATTGACATGATATTATTTAAGATTTTACCAATCATTTCTTCATTAACAAAACATGCATTCGTAGCCATTTAAATGAACTATATATATATTAAGAAAAGTGATTATCTTTGCAGATTCTCAAAAGTGGTTTATTTACGGGATCTTGGCTCACTTTATATCCGTGGCAAGATTGCAAGTCAAATGTTGTCAAAGAGAACAACATACATTATGTATCTTGTGTTCAAATTAGATCCAAATGTATATGATGATCTTGCAATTGGTAATTCAGTTGTTATATTTGCCAATCGTCAGACTGAAGTACGACGAAAACGCAGGAGAACTGGTTATCCTAATGTTCAAAGAAGAGTTGATGGATGGATGGAAATAGAAATGGGGAAGTTTTATAATGATGTAGGGGAAGAAAGAGATGTTGAAGCGCGACTACTGGAGCTTAGGCATCGCTTTGGGAATGGTGACCTCTTAATTGAAGGAGTAGAGTTTCGACCAGAACGAAGAAGACAATATTTCTTTTGCTACGCCTAGACATGAGTCTCTCTCACTTATTTGGACCGTGTTTTAAGACTCGTGTCATATCATCCGAATATGTACTATTTTGAAAAATTCATCATACAACTGGCAATATTTTTATTTGTTCAACATTAACAAGAAACACGGAAGATCTGATTCATTGTGTCATATTGATATTAACTGAACGTTGGTTCAATTAGTACAAGTACCTTATGTTTGATCTCAATTTTAAAATTTTCTTATGAATACATTGGTGCAATAAAATTTCTTAAGTATTTCAAACTAATGTACTTTTAGTTTAAGCAAACTATTTCAGTCTTTTTTGACAGAAGCTAAGCTTCGTTAGGGGGCAATGGAGTTGTCCAAAAGTGAGGTGGACTTCTCCAATCCTGGGCGGGTCCTACAACGATCTCATGTTAGCATACAATTTTGATTGGGGTGTCAATTTCTTATATATTTTCCGTTTTTATTTCTTTAATTTGATTTAAATGTACTCTGTATTGACGGTTTTTTAGTTGTTAAGAAATGGTTTGGATTTTTGGCATTTGAGAAACTTATCAGAAGTTTGGTTGATTTATTTATTTATACACAATACACAAATTCAACAACTTTAATCTTTTGATTCTTTCCAATGGATTGTTTTCCCATTTATTCCTACAGGTTGCATATCTAAAATTCTCCTCTTAATATCACTGAAAGAACCAAGTAGGTCTTCCACTATCTTGCAATCCTTCATGTCTGTAGAAGAACTAGACATCATCTTAGCTAGAGACATTTTTTCCATTTGACTGTCAACAATTTTTTGCTAGATCAGGCTCTGTTAATGTTTTTAACTTCCAAGAAATAACTTTACTCCTGCCTTTGTAACTCTCTAATTCATCTATATCGAGGCAGATTGGTATGAATTCTTTACTTTCTCCTTCCTTTTTGTGTTTGTCTTTTTCAAAAAAAAGTTTGGTTCATATAAAATCTTATTTATTGGTAAGATCAAAATGTCACGAGCTCAAAGACTCTCTCGCCCCGTAATGGAGCCAGTTTTATTCAAGGGGTGTCAATTTGTAACCTATTGCTTGAATTGAAAATTAAACTGTTTACTTGACTATATATATATATATTGAATTCTCTTAATTTCATCCACTAGATATCAGAAGGACCTAGATTTTATTCAGTGATGACCAAGGGATCAAATGTTTGTCAGTCATTTATTTTTGTTGTGAATATGTTATTTTCGTGAATACAAGAATATTATATTCAATGGTCAATGAAAAAATATCTTATGTTTATGATTGTGTAATATGTATGGGTGGTACAGTGGAAGTCGTGTCTAGTGGGAAGGGTCTGCCCGCAACTGGCCCTATCTGACATGATAAGAACAGATAATGAATTGATTGTCCCATAATAAGGATTGTTAGGTGGTTTGGATTAGGCTACATTTTAGTTAGTTTAGTCAAATGAACGTGGTTGGCCCGCTCTGATCCCAATCAGACACAAAAAAGTGGTCTAGCCCCCCTTTTTTTGGCCTTTTTGGTCCTTTTCTTAATCCTAATGTTTTGTATTTGTGATTTTATCTATCAAATAGAATTTTTTTGCTGGAGAAGAAGCCAGGGAAGAAGTGTCTCATGGTCGACGCACAAAAACTTTGTATTATATGTGGTGGTACACCTTAGTATTGGGAATGGTTGTCTATTGGGACTCTAGGTTTTATATTTTTGCGGTTTGTTTTCATGTAATGGATATTTTGAAAGAAATTATAAATCAAGTCAATCATGTCCGTCTCCTTTTGAGTTCCTAAATGAATAATTTTGTAAGTTGAAGTCGAGTCAAGAGCTTTGAATCTATTATAAGTTTTGTAGGTCTAAGTGATCGTCCTTGTGAACATCTTCCAATATAAATACCTTTCCAGAGTCAGGTTAAGTGTTCAAGTTTACTCTGAAAGCATATGATGTTCTATGAGACATTTACATGCTATACGAAAATGATTACGGGATTATGAAAATAAGAGTACCAATAAGCGAAGATTGGCAACATGATCATGGTAACATATATGCATTACGAATTCATGACATGACATGTTGTGCATTCTACTCCTGAGCTATAATCGGGAGGTATGGGGCCTATTGCTTATATTTATACTTATGAGACACATATGGCCATAAGTTGGTGAATATGATGCCGGTTAACTATCAGAAGCCACCACCATTGTTAGCATTTGGTTGGATATGTCATGCATTTGCATTTATTTATATGTGTTTGTTGACACTCAATTTTTACCCTCCTTTTCGTTAATTCATTAAGTTTTGAGCTTCTAAATTAATAGCGTATCAAAATGATCTTTTAAAATTATATGTTTTATTTTTTATATCTCTTTTGCTTAAATATTGGATTTATCGTCACTTTAT
The DNA here is from genome assembly GCA_036250505.1 of Solanum acaule. Lineage (NCBI taxonomy): Eukaryota > Viridiplantae > Streptophyta > Magnoliopsida > Solanales > Solanaceae > Solanum > Solanum acaule. Next base: position 13,906 of record JAJOOR010037235.1, on the reverse strand, counting down.
TTAAAAGTTTCTTACTTATTTAATTAATTATAGAACCATATTTTTTCGATCTATAATTATATTAGTGTCAAGTCATAATAAAAGAAATCTTTAGCCCAACAATGACCCAACAAGAAGCTCTTTTCCACAACTCACTCTTACACTCCCAAGGAGTATAGTATCGAACCGGCCAGCACGCACTATCGGATCAGCCCCTTCCTTTCTCTTGGAACCGAAGCGGAGGCCACATAAGGTGTGAATGTTCCAAAACACAAGCCAAACGCACGTTTATCATACGCTCTTCACATGTCTTCCATGACCAACGCACACCCTACACTTGTCTCCTCTTCATTGGTTGGTCAATTAAAAATTGAAACCCTAATTAAGATCCCAAATTCCTTGAACTACTTATTTTACCTTCATTTAATCTATCAAAATTTTCCTAAATATCCTTGGATCCCTAGAGAATGTCCCTCTTCCCTTTTGTGTCATAGAAGCAGCCAATCTTTGATGAAATTTTGGCTCTTTCACATTTTTTGACAAAGTTCCATCTCGATCCTTGAAGGCAAAGGTGTGTATCTATTTCGAGTAATTATTTGAAAAAATCAAGAGGCGATTCTGAGGGGTTTGACCAAAGATTTCGAGCTTTTTTCCCCCTTTACACAATCCAACCTAGCAAGGTAAAAAGTTTACTCTTTTTCTTTCCTTTTTCACGCCATTTTGTCTCAAGACCTCTGTCTTCTTCTATCTTTTTCGTGGGTGTTGTCTCTGTTAGAGAGATAAAGGATCTTTTTGAATTCAAATGACACTAAAACCCCGCCAATTGAATCCTCCATGAACCCTAACTTAGTCCCTATAAATATCAGCCTTAGGCATTCGTTTTAAGACATGTTTTCTGGAGTCGATTTTCAACCACCAAATATACAACCAAACTGTCCAAAACACCACTATTACTCTCAAATATTCAACTTTTCATTGTTTTTGTCGTCCCTGGATTCTTGTGCATGGTCAAGTCCGAAATAGTCCAAGTTCGAGGGTAGATCTGAGGTCAAGAGAGCTCCGTTCACTGTCCCACAACAGGTGATTTTCGCTCTTCTTTTCTATGTTCTGCCTCCGAGTTAAAATACTATATATGCTCTAAGAAAGAGATTAATTTTTTTAGCTTTTTTGTAATGAAGGTATATATTAAAGAATGTATTTGTGTTTTGTGTTTGAGATATGAACCCATATTCTTTTCCTATTTTAGACGTTGCACATTTGAAGAATGACCTCATGTTAAGATTTACATATTTGTGGAACTTCAATTTATTTATTTTCTTTTTTCGGTCCAAGTTAATGAGCATTTGGTATTTTATGTAATAGGAAATTTTGGTTCATGTATACAGAATAAGTGTTCTTAATGCATACTCATCTCCTTCTCCTTTCTCTATTATACTGTACACTAGGAAGTGCATTTGGAGTTGTGATATGACTCCATCTCTGTCCAAATCAGAGAAGCGATTAACATATGCTTTTTTGCTCGTGTCTAGAGAGATTTACTCATCCCAAAAGAAAATCCTGCACTTCCGCCTCATCTCAAAGCTTTACATTTTTATATACATATGTATATGTTGTTATCTTTTAACTAATGTTTTACATATTATTTTGCACCTATATTTATGTTTGTTTTAATTTATGTTTGAATTTGTGCAAACCAACTAAAATGATAGTAAGATGTAGCCGCTCACCTTTCTTTTAGATATTGAGTCTAGTATATTAATTTGGCTTAAAACAAATTTTTACTTGAATTTTACTTGTTACTTGGCTCGTTTGTTGGATTAAGAAGGCATAACTTTGCAAAGAAGGTGGACCTTTTCTTAATAGATTTGTATCGACTTTTAAGTTTTCTTTTTGATAGATTAGGAGTTTTAAAATGCAGCTTTTTCTAACAAAAAGTGTAAATATTTGAGCTTTAAAGTGAAACATTTTGAGTATTTAAAAGGGGCAGTTTTTGAGCGCAACAAATACGTCTTTTGTTTATACTTTTAAAAACAAATTTTAGTAAAATGTTGATATGTCTAAAGTTTAAAACACAACTCTTTTTTTGGAACTTTGAACATGTAGGTTTGAGGATAAAAACTTAGCTTTTCAGTGAATCAAAACATTTCTTTTGAGCAAAAAAATGCACATTATATATTGCTGAAATTTGACCTCTTGAGTTCTAAGAATTTTTTGTTAAACTAATTCCATGAAAGATTTTTCTTAAAAAGATGTAGTTTAAATGCAACACCCAACTATTTATATGCATTTCCTCAACCTCTTTGACTCGAAAATATAATAATTAAGTTTTAATTTAATACTTTGAAAGTTGTAATGGGGTTTTTATTTCACTTTTTGGGTCTTTATATGTAAAGTTAGTATGTCTTTAAATTTTATACTTTAACTTTTTCTTTCTCAAGGCTAATCATTCATGTTTTAATAAATACTAATTTTCTCTTACACTTTTAATGGTTATTTTATTTTTCTCTTTAATTAATCTAAGTTTGACCAGTAATCATTTTTAACAAATCTTAACGGATGCTTAACCCCTTCCTTTTAGGATAAATAGAACCCTAACCTAGAATCATATAAGTTAGTAGACCTTAATTGGAGTTTATTTTTATTACTTAGTTAATAATTTAGGTATCCTAATTTACCTTTAAAATAATTAGGTAGCAACTCCTTAAGTTAAATAATTTAGGAATCACCAATATGTTGTACACTATTTGACGCGAGTTAAAATAGGATATAACAATGTATTCATGACATACGATTACACGAGCATACCATGCATATTTTCTTATTATGAGTTCAAATGTCAGTCATGGAGGCAATCAGAATTTTAGTTTCAGGTGGTATCTCTATTACCCTTTTTATCACAATTATTTATGATTCTACTTTCCGCTTTACATACCAGTACATTTTCATTCATACTGAAGTCACATTGCCCGAGGACGCTGCATGTCATGTTGTAGGTTCAGACAGAGGTTTTGATAGACCTTTACAATAAGGTTGTTGTCTCAGATGAGGATTGGTGAGCTTCTTTCTGCTTGGAGTTGTTGGTTATGTGTAAGTTTTGCATAATTGAATTTTGTATATAGTTTAGGTATTGTTAAGGCTTATCTCCAACCAGATGAGTTATAGTATTCGTAGATACTTGTGGACATACTTTGTTGGGTCTTCTCAGCTTCCATTTATAACCTTGTTGGTTTGTTGTATATATGTTTTAAGTTGCAGCCTTATCGGCTTGCTAGCTCTTTATAAGTTAAGATCGCATTGTCGCCCTAATTTATTAGTTGAAATTATTTCAAAAATACGTTCTTCTGGAAGCCTTTCAAAATAATTCATTGGAGCAATGGACATAGAAAAATTCATGTCAGTTTTTTTGTAAAAGTTTACAACTGAGACATAGAACTAAAGTTATGTGTGTTTTTGGACATTTCGATTGTTTCTATATGAATTCCTTCAATCCTTCATTATTACTACTAAAAACTACTCTTTAAATAAAAATCATGTAAAAAAAATATAATGAGAATGTAATTGTTAAGCTTCATTTTGTTTATATTTTAGTAAAATATAAATCAGCAAGATTATTCTACATACTATTTGAAGTATATTGTTCTCGAGTAACATTATAGCGTCTTTTGCAATTGTTTTATATTGTTGCAACATATACTTTCACACGGAAAAGTGTATTTTCATTTTGCAATTTGGGGAACACTTGCACATGCATGTTTTACTAATATTCATATAATTTTAGAAAGTTTCAAATACTTGATAGGGATACACGTGCAACACACGTGTCCATATGCATATATATATTACTAATATTCTCTCTCTCTCTCTCTCTCTCTCTATATATATATATATATATGTTTTATTATATATTTCATTACTTGGAATTTTATTCGATTTTTAGATTAACTAAATAAAAGAGTCAAGCCTATTCAAACTTCAGTTAAGTCTATTGTGATGAAGTATCTATCATTTGAGAGAGAGACAGAAATAATAGATAGATACGTCGTCACAAAGACTTAACTGAAGTTTGAATAGGTTTGACTCTTTTATTTAGTTAATCTACAAATCGAATAAAATTCCATGTAATGAAATATATAATAAAACATATATAATTGTATATGCTTATATGCCAGGGATTCGAACTTGGGCTGGCTGGGGAAATTGAACCCTTTTCACCACTCTGCTAAGGGTCACACTTGTGTTAGTGGGTTCAAAAGTTAATATATACATATAAAATTTTAAAAACTGATCAAATGTATATATACGGTGTTATTTTTCAACGAAGTGGGTTCATATATGAACCCACTTGACCCTCTGTAGGTCCGCCCCTGCTTATATGTACTTGTTACTATAACTGACAAATAGATTTCTAAAATTTCTTCCCTTTTAATTATTTAAATTATACATAAAGTTTGGAATAAACATAACTTTGGTTTCATAAGCTTTTACAAAAAAATTGACATGAATTTTTTTATGTTCATTTCTCCAATGAATTATTTTGATAGGCTTCCAGAAGAATGCATTTTTTAAATAATTTCAAAAACAACTCCTGTAGATATTGTAAGATCAACAACGTTGTCAAAAGTATTCAAATTTGTTGTAGGATCAGACCAAATTTGGGAAAGATTTTTGCCCCTAGATTATCCAGAATAATTAATTGATCTGAGTTTTCACCTGTTTGCAACACCAAAAAAGAGCTCTTTTTTAGTCTGTGATTCTTCAACTCTCCTTGATGAAGGCAAACTGGTAAAATTTCATTTTGATTTGATTATTTTTATGATTATTTGTAACAATGGTGTCTGACTCAGATTTTGTGTATGCCATCTCGCCAAAGGTGAATTCACGATTTAAGATTTACAGATTCAATTTTTAAAAGATTCTTCACATTACATCTATTTTATTTTTAAAGTTGTGGGTTCATATCTATTATTTGTTGCATTTATAATTAATTTTTAGACAAAAAATATGTTCTGGAATATATATAAATACGTTTTTTTACCGCTTTTTAAGAATTCCCATGATTATTTTTTTGGTTCCTTTAATAACTCTAATCCACAACATTTGTGTTGATGTAAAGGGTTCTTACCATCCTAGCAGTATCTGTGAAAATTAAAGTTAACTTTTTGGCGGTATAAAAATTATCTTAGATATTTAGTAGAACTTTCTAGAATTTTGTAGAGTAATATCTTTGATATTTGTACTTAAGAAAAATCTAAATAGTCTAGAATATTAGATACTTGAGGGAGACATGTGTAGAAGAGGTTAAAATAGTCTAGATTCTTAGTGTTTAGAATTTGTGGTCAGGGGAGAATTTGTGGGACACAAGTGATATGTTATCACTAGTGTGAACCTCCTTCTATTCTGAGTGAATTGGTTGAGGTTATTTCTCTCTGTATTTTGTACTCTCATATTCTTATAGAGAATTGCTTATCTCATTTGTGGATGTACGCCAGTTGATCGAACCACATTAAATTTTTGTGTCTCTTGGTATACTTTTCCTTTGTCTTCTTACTCGTGGTCTATCAAAGTTTGTTTTGTTAGCTTCTGCATGACACCTGATTATTTTCGGTCATGACAACTGGTATCAGAGCCTGGCTTGAGCCAAGCTGTGCAAAAGTGTGATCATATTATGAACTTCCATGTAGAGACTACACCAAAGTAGAGATAGTTGTCCACCATGCTCATCAAACATTGATGAACCAATGCTATTTTCTAAGAGGGATTGGTTTCATATAATGAGCTAGATGGATCTGTGTCAATCAAAACCTACGACAACCAGAATCACGCCCTTCCACAGTCGTTGATTCATCATGTGTCTGTGTGGGTTGATTTGAATTTGAAGCATTCAAATATGATCGATGTATCTTCGAGGGTATGACTTACAATAAGTGGATACTGTTTTTCAGAGGGACTGTATCAAAGCACGTTTGGTTAGCTTGTTGCACCACTATGCAATGCTATTTTAGTGTTATTATAAAATGGGGTAAATGGATAGTTGTTGCTCAAATGTCCTAGATTGTGACCAACCACCAGCTTTTCCAGAACTCTGTGAGCAGTATGTTGGTAGTTTGTTAAGAAAGAAACATGTACTAGACAATGAACGTCAGGCAAAGATGGTGAGTGCATCAGAAGCTTGTTAGTCTGGGTGTGTTCGTGCAATGCAACGAGTCAAGTTATCAGCCATGAAAAAGTCTAGGCTTGTAAAGATGACACGAATGTGCCGATAAGTCGGGTGGCCAGTAAATGGACTATGTCTACCAAGTCATCTATCCATGTTTTGAAAAGCATGTCAGCCATGAACTATAAACTTTGGGGCTTGATCATAAAAAAATCTTGCCATGGATGTGATGCACGCATCAATTGAGTGTCTTTCCGACATGGATGGACTTGAGCCATGCCTGAGGTCATTTGCATATGTCCTTCTGGATAATCGGACACTGTGTTTACCTAGCTATCTAATGGGTTGCGAAGAATGGCAAGAGAGTCCCTACATGAGGATCATATTGGAAGAGTAGGTTGGAACCTACCGCATGAGCAAGCTGGATCTTACAAGTTGATCATGCTACGCACACCACTAATGTTAAGTTGGACATGAATGCAGATGTCTTTGCGAAAGACCGTAGTGTCAAGAAAATGTGGAGTCAACCATCGAATATGTGAAGGGCACGTCTGCCGAATCATTCGTGACGAGGCATAGTGACCAAAGTTCTATGGTAAGAAAATGAATCAATGTGGGATTAGCCGAAGCATCTGAATTGGATGGGTATCCAAGTTTATGAATGAAGGATTTTCAAGAGTAGAAGGTTGAGTCGTATGCCACAAGATGGTAGTGTCGTGCACACCTTATCATCGGCCAAGATGAGAATTGGGAGCACCATTGGGTCCCCCCCATAAGCTTGTGTACTACGGTACACTGGGTATCGAATAGCTACAAAGGGAAGAGAATGTTCTGGATAAATAGTCTTGTTCATCGATCAATGTGAACGTCGGCACTTTGATGTACGAATTACTTGCCAGAAGTACGTCCCAAGGAAGTGCAAAGTACCTATGGGTGCAAAGAACATGATAAGCCAAAGGTGCCATGTTACAGCATGAGTGCCAAAGACAGAGTTGCACGACGATTGGGACATATTCAAGTTTGATGAAGGACCATAAGGGTATGGTTGGCATAGACACCACATCGAAAGATGCCTACTTTCCCGGTCAAGCAAGTCAAGGTATATTTGTGCTGCTGAATGCAAGCGTCTGAAAGAAACAATATCTTCCACTAAAAGTGAAGACACTGTGGGACTACGAGTTATCCGTGGGGGTACTCAGATTATAGACCGAGCTAGATATGTAAAGAACATGCTTTCGCAGCCTCCAATGCTCTAGTCTTTCTTGAAGTACTAGACAGTTTGCACCATGACGTGTCCAGTTACTAGGCCAGGCTGAAGGTTCTAAGGACACGCTTTCGGGGCCTCCAATACATTAGTCTTATTTGCGGTGCTAGTACTATTGCATGTGTATTTTAAGAAAGAACAAGGTTTCCAGGCAAATGAAGGTCGTGAGGGTCATGGTGTGATTGACTTAAGTGTCACCACGAAGTTAGTCACTAGAGGGTGCGGGTATTGAGACACCATCCAAGTAAACGTTAGGAGGTGTAGTGTAGATGCACCTTAGACAAAAATTGTGAGGAGGAAGTGTGAAGGGCATGACTCTGTCTTAAGAGGATCTTGAAATAGTTCTATCACACATGGATTAGAACCACGATGTAAAGCTCCAAGGGGACAGACTTCGGGTCTTTGTTAGTGTCGCATATAATCGGGACAATGACTGTCTTAGGTGTGTAAGGGTGTAACACCCCAGAAAAATGGGCATCTGCACTGGCCAAAAAATTGGCCAAAGAGCGCAGGCCAAACAGGCTGCACCTATGTTAGCCATGCAAGCGACATGTGTTGACAGAGGGGTGGAAGTGGAAGTGAGATTATGAGGAAAATGTCCATAGCATGAAGAACTGACCATTTGAGATGTTGCATGGCATGCCCTTATAGTGCCAAAGTTGTTTGACAAGGACTTTGGGTGCACCAAGGGCTTAGCCTGTGGACGAAGGCTGTGTGCGGCGAGGTATGTGACTGTCGGATGCTCTCGATCTAAATGTGGAATCTAGGGATTCCGTGCTAGGATCACTTGTTCCTATTCATATATATATGCTTACCAAATTTGGGTTCATTTGGCGTTCGTTTGGATGTCTTTGACTTAGCCAAGGACAGATGGCATTGTCAAAATTATTTGAAAAGTCTGAAGGCTATAACCGATTTCATGAGTATCAGGATGGGAAGAAACTTCATGGAGGTGTGAATAAAGTCAAGATGAGTAAGTAAAACCAAACAGAACCTCATTTGGAGTCTATGACCCATTATGATTCTCTGGCAGAAGCATGTCAATTCCTCTCACATGGGTTTTATTATTTTTAGCATATATAAGGGGGGGGGGGGGGGTATACATGGTGATAGCCTACCATCCTCCCCTGGGCATTTTGCCTTTAGTGTCCCGCCTTGAAGGGGAACTTCAAGGGCCTACCTAGGCATCTCAAAGGAGTGTCATTCTTACCCATACGAGTTAGGGAAGATCTATGGGCGGCGTGTGACTCGGTAGTCAATGTTGGGCATCCCAATAGCCATGGAGGTTCGATATATCAAACATTGCACACTCCAGGCCATTCTCCTCGTGGTAAAAGACCTTCTAGCTAAACGAGCAATCGAGGGACACACTCAAGAGCCTTGTGAGATAACTTGTGAGCTTGGCAAGGGTTCAATCAAGAGAGCAAGGGTTTGTTGGCCTAGACGTGTACTCGTGGGGCAAAGCTACATTGTGGGACTTGTATGCATGATGCATGGGTTATGTTGGACTATGCCCTAGGACATATGAAGGCACCAATAAGGAATATGGACATGGTTAAGGCCAATGATTGAACATTACCCTACTCAGGTGAAGCGACAACAAAGTACAGACGCACGAGGTGACTGACAAGCTTGAGGATAGGACTATGCACACAGCAACGATGCTCAGGTCACAGGACAACACAAGCCAAACCCAGGGCATACATAAAAGTGATCCAGCATGTATGGGTGCGCCATATGAGTCGAATACAAGTCAATGCCTTAGCTAGACATGAGACTGCAACACAATGAGGGGAACCTTGAGGTGAACCTCGCTACAGGTACAAGGATCATACTAGGGCAACTAGAGAACTTGAAAGGTTGGCCTTAAGCTATAGGGAGCTTTGGGCGGCGCATGGTCAAATTGTGAGCCGCTGACATAGTTGAAAATAAGCCTGTGACAAGTGGTATCAGAGCCAGGTTCAATGGTTCATTGATGGAGCCAGGTTCAATGATGTAGCCACATTCGATGGTTCAATGATGGATCTAGGTTTATTGGTTCAATGGTTCAATGATGGAGCCATGTTAGAAATGGGTGTTCGTCTTGGCTAGTGTAGTTCTAGCCGCAACCTTTTTGACAATAATGAAGATATTTTTGGCGAAATTGTTTCAGAGAAGTTCTTTGTGTTGAGACATAAATTTTGAAAAGGAGATGCAAGTTGTTGAAGATTATGTGAAAAAGCTGGAGAAATTCAGGCCAAGGGGGAGATTTGTTGGGTATTAATTGCCCTGTGTTTCTTACCATAAATAGGTTTTCCTTTTAGGAAAAAGTTTAGGATTGGCTAGTCTTTTTCTTGTAGGAAAAGGTTTAGGACTCTATAAAAAGAGGTTTGTTCCTTCTAAACTAATCAACTTTCACAATGTAATCCTAGGAATTTTGAGAGTTTTGGTTGGGGGGAATTTCTAGGACACAAGTGAAAACAAACCTCCTTTTATTCCAAGTAAATTAGTTGAAGTTATTTCTCTTATATTTTGTACTCTCATATTTTTATAGTTAATTGATCATCTCATTTGTGGATGTAGGTCGGTTGATCGAACCACGTTAAATCTTTGTTTCTTTTGGTATATTTTTCGTTTGTATTCTTACTCGTGGTCTTTCAAAATGTGTTTTGTTAGCTTCAGCATGACACCTGATTATTTTCGATCATAAAAAAAAAAGGTTCACAATGGATCACTCAAAATGGATGAAAAGAATAAATTAAGTTGGTCTTGAGGGGGTGTGTTAAAAAATCATCACCAACTTAATTAATATTAAAGATATTTCAAAGAAAGATCTAGAATATTCAAAACTTGCAGAGAATTGAAGGAACATCTTTAGAGTGAAAGTTCTTGAGTGCAAACCTCAAAACATTCTAGAAAGTGCAATTCTATAAGCAATTGGAAGGTGTTGTTCTTAAGTATATCATTCACTAGATCCTCTCATAACCACCTATTAATAGAGGTGTTTAGAGTTGTATGTGTACTGAAATAAAGAGTGTGTGATCAAGAAAGAAGTAAGAAAAATGTGTACTCAAGAAAAGGGTGAGTGCAAAAGAAAATTTGATTGTAAAGTATTGTAAGAGGCAGATCTAGGATTTTGAGTTTTACGGCTTTTGAACTCTAATTATTTTTTCTTTCTTGGTTTTAGATACATTATTTATACTTATTAAATTAGTTTCTTAAGTTAAATGCAGAATTCGAGCCATATTCATTCAGCTATGCCAAAGTTGTAACTCTATTATGACTTTGAAATGTGCTTAAGTTGGTTCTTACATTATGGTCATTGAAAAAGCTCTACGACTTCATTAGTGATTTATGTTTCTCTTGTTTAAAATTATATTAACTTGTTCAGTTTATGTGTTTGATGGCTCCTACTAAAATACTAACTGTGCTTATGGCTTCGCCCCCTAATGTTGTGATAGTGAAGTTGAAGGACATTCAAGTTGGCTCAGACATTATGAAGAAACTCTAGATCTTATAAGTGATTTATATTTCTTTTCTTTCCAAAGATAGAATTACAAAGCGAGAACACCCATTAATATTTGTATTACGAGGATTCATACCATGAACCCTTCTTTATTTGAGCCTGAAATTGGCCAGCCAATATAAGAAGGGTTCTGGAAAAAAGTATGAACTATATGTGTATATTATGTTTAGAGCGCACTAATTTTATACTTGCGATATACACCCATTATGAAAAAACAAATTACTTGTAAATATTAGTGCTCATATCAAATCAACTATTATAGGTTGTTCTTGCAGCCCAATGTTCTAACTTCCAACTAGAAAATATAAATAATAAAACCAAAACCATACTTGAGTCGATCAATACATCTTTTTAGGGAAACAATGAATCAACATCAAGTACATACATGTACACTTAACAAGATGATATTTATGATGAAAACTTTGGAAATAGAAACAACATCTATCATTTATAAAGTCCAGATTTTTTCTCTCATCATCATAATGTCTGAACCAAATTTAATGCACTTCAAGAGCTTCCTTGTAAAGATGACTCCCTTCAATGGTGCGAACTAACTTTTCTTAATTGCAAGGAATCTAACAATCTTTGTTATATTAATTTTACCCTTATCATTGAAAAATAAAAATATTAAGGGGTTTATAGGATAGAGTGTGCTCTCCCACCCTAATAAACTAGTTTTTAGGGTTTAATTGTCTTATTCAATCTATAATAATTGATATTAAAGCAATTTGATTTGTGATTGAGGCCTTAACTCGAAGTAATAGCTTGGAAGAGGGCCCAAAGTTAAAAAATCAAGATTAAGCCTAAAAGAATTATTTAATGCCAAAAACAGTAGAAAAATTATATAGGGTGAAAAATCACATGTCTACAAGAACACACGTTTTATTTGAGTAAACATACCACTCAAATTAACACCTCTATTTAAAGTTGATAAAACGATCTTCTGGAAGTAATATTCTAGAACTATGTCTTCAACTTATTTCTAGAATGTTGTTAAACTTTGCACTGTAGAGCTCTCATTCCAAAGTTCTTCATTCAATTATCAATAAGTATTGGATCTTGTAGATTCTTCTTCAAAATATCGTAGATGTTAATTAAGTTGGTGATGACTTTTTATCACTCCCCTTCATAACCAACTTAATTTATTCTCTGCATCCCATTTGAGCGATCCTTTGAGATTTTGGAATCATTTTGATGTCTAGGCATATTATGAACCTCTTCCTCCCTTTAACTAGTGAACTTGGTTTTTGGATGTTTCGGTCGTGTAGACCTCCTGAGTTGTTATTCTGGTGCTTCTTGGCCTTCTTCTTGCAACACGTTTGGAGTATCAAAGGCTCTAGTTTTCCGTGTACTTCTATTTTTGTGTGTATGAAGATACCTCTAGTGCGGGTGATTTAGGTTTTCCTCTTTCCTGCTTGATGAATTTTATCTTGTTCCCATGTTCTCTTTCTTTAAGCTTCTCTTGCCATTTTTGCTAAAGTGCTACTGAGTCTGGTAGGAAAATTCTTTAGAACACCATGTTTAAGCTTCATTGTAACAGATAAAAGTGATTGGGTCACAACATTTTTATCCTTTGTGTTTGTTCATCGTAACAGATAACGATGCAACAAACATTTGTTTTATCAAATTTGCTAAAGAGATAATATGTCATGAAAATATAAAACACACAAATAAGTACTACAAAGTGATGTACCATAGATATCATCTTTTTGAGTTTCACTAATAGTGAGATGAATCCCAATCTTTGTTGTGGCTGTTAGAACAAAAATACTCAAGAAACTGATTTGAAGAATAAAAATAAAGTGAACTTATGAAATTCTAGCTATGTAGTAATTTGCCGAAGATCTGAATTTATACAAGGGAAAACCTAACCATTTCCTATCTAGTAGCCACTTACAAAGTGGATGTTAAAACTAAATAAGAACATGTGCCACTAACAACCATAAAAAGGGTCACTAACAGCCATTAAAGGGGTCACTAACTTCAGAAAGTTGAGCAACTAAAGTTGACTAAGTCTAGCTAGAAAATAGGAAGCACTAAACTGAAATAAGTAAAAAACAGTAAAAATAATAAGCTGGAAAAAATGCCAATTGTCTAACACTCCTCCTTGGCATTTTTGTGGTAAACACCAATTATTTGCCTCAGATCTTCAAACCTTTCCTTTGGTAATGACTTAGTGAAAATGTTAGCTAGCTGGTTCTCAGATGAACAATGAACAAGCAATACTTCATTAGATTATTGGACTTCTCTAGTAAAATGAAACTTGATCTTGATATGCTTAGTTCAACCATGAAACACTGGAATTTTTTAGATTGAAACTGCTGAAATGTTGTCACACATGATCTTGGTAGCTTTTGTTTGTTCATGGCCCAAGTCCTTCAACATCTTCCTAGCCAGATAGCGTATTCACAGCAGATGCAACAGCTATGTACCTAGCTTTTGTTGTTGATTGAGCTGTAGTTTCTTGTTTCCTAGAGCTCCAACTAAAACAACTTGTCCCCAAACAGAAAAGATATCCAAAGGTGCTTCTGGAATCATCAACTTTGCCACCTCAATCAATATCAGAGTACCTGATTAGGTTCATAGTTACTTCGGCAGATGTTGGGAAAAAAGTTCCAAACTTGTTGGTTCCTTTAATATACCTTAACACTCTTTTAGCCGTTGTGAAATGTGTGTCTCTAGGCGAATGCATGAACCTAGAGAGCAAACTTACAACAAATAGAATGTCAGGTCTGCTTGCGGTTAGATATAGAAGACTGCCAATTAAGCTCCTATACATACTATCATCCACTTTTTTGGAATCCTCATCCTTGCCAAGCTTCACACCAGTAGAGATTGGAGTACTCACAGGTTTGCAGTCTTGCATTTTGAACTTGTTAAGCATATCCGAAATGTATTTCTGCTGGCATATGAAAATTCCATCACTGGACTGCAACACTTCCATGCCAAGAAAGTACTTCATGACTCCAAGATCAGTCATTTCAAAGATTTTCTCCATTTCATC
>JAJOOR010037234.1:0-14083 GCA_036250505.1 Solanum acaule | reverse complement strand
AATGGTTACACCTTAGGCAAGTGTTAACCCTCTCTTTTCGGTGTGGGAGTAGAACACCGGATTCCATGTAGCTCTCATGGTCTATGTCGGTTATTGCAGTATTTCCCTAATGTAAAAGTAAATGAAGGTATGAAAGCTGTGAACTCTTACTAAGGCTTTCTTAAGGGTTTCTACATAGTGTAAGGGAGGGTATGGGACTTCTCTTGCACATTGCACTTGTGGGATCCTAAGTGATGGTTGTAGTAGTGTTCTCTTATGATTATGATGATTATGGCTTATGTATGTTGAAGCTAGGTTATGTATGATCATTATGAATATGTTAAGTTATGATGAAATATGATCTTATGAATGTATGCATGAAGTAGGTTGCTTAATGCGATACTTGGCTTTTGATAGGGTTATGGGATCCTATCCTTTGCATTGCACTAGTATTGCTTGGGTTGTTTACATGTTGGGATGATAGTATGTTGGTTTGGCTTATGATGTTTACCTTATGTGCATAATGGGTTTTTACTTGACAAAAGCATGTCTTTAACTAAAATGTCCTTTTATGCATGTTTTAATGGTTTTTATGCATAGTAGTCATCCTTAGTACGTGTGTTGTACTAACCCATATTTTCTTCCCTTTTCCCAAGCAATGTAGGTTCGGGCCTTTGACGAGATTCAAGGCTATTTCTCAAGATACTTGGATTTGCTCCTGCAAGTGTGTGAGTCCTCAAGTCTGAGGACAAGACCCCTATGTTCTAGCTTTTTTAGTCTTTTGCTTATATTTTAAGACATTGTTGTATTTTCCTATTCTAGACTTCCTATTGGTGTAAGGGGTAAGTCCCAATTTCTATACTCCTATGTCTAGATTGTATGTTGAGACAAAGTTAGTTTCTATTTTTCATATATGAAGGGAAGTTGAACTTCCAAAGTAAAAGTTTTAATTTTTCCTCTATTTTTCTATTATATATGCAATGATGAATGCTAAGGGCTTGTATAAGACCTCTTAGAGGTCGAGTACGCCGGTAACGACTAAGGGGTGCTCCCGGGTCGTTACAATTACCTTTCCCAAGCTCCTTCCCTGCTCCTCCTAAACCTTTATCTTTATCAGCTGCATGTCTTGTATCATGGTCATGCAATTGATTAAACTCATTTGCTATGGGAATTATAACCTTTCTATGCTTTGTCTTTGCCCTTTTGTTGTTGATTTCCCTCTTGCTTCCTCCCATTTTCCTCCAATGTCCTGTATTTGTAGCCTCTGCTCACCTGGAAGTTTACTGTATCTTCTTCTTACTAATTAATATCCTACCTTGAGCTTATCACTTCAGCTAGCTCACTATTCTCAAGAGTGTTGCTGGATTTTGCTTGTAGCTCAGTTCTCTTTAGTTGCCACTCTGTCGTCCTCTTCACTGCCTTATCTTTTTGTTTATGTTCTTCCCCTTTCTCATGAAATTTGTGCCCAATGATCAAACACTTAGGACAGTAAACCGGCACCCATTCATAAACCACATTCTGAGTGAATTCTCTACCATTTGGATCTTCCACTTTAATGTCTACTTGCAGTTTTTGAATGATATTTATTTCTATTAGAACTCTAGCATAGGAAACTCTTTCTATCTGCGTAATGCATTCATCCGCGAAAAGAGGAATTTCCAACCCAATACTAATTCTACTTAATGATTGTATGCCTCAACAATTCAATGGGAGGTTTGGGAATTTCACCCATACTGGGATAGTTTGCATAATCTCCTTTCCTAGATCAAACTCCGACACCCATGTCTTCACTATGATTGGCTTATTCCCTAGCATATGAGGGCCTGAATATAACACTTTATCCCTATCCTCAAAACTACCAAATCTTACCAAAAAATAACCATCATTATGGTAGAATGCCTTGGGTTTTGCTATTTAGTTCCACTGCGCCGCTATGTAACGTTCTATTGCATCTATTGCAGCCATTGTTGGCTCAACTCCCACCACATAGAGGATTAAAACATGTTTCCATCTTAGCGTCTCCGCCTCTACCTCATCTTTGCATAGCTCGATAATTTTCTCCCCAATACGAATTGTGGGAGCTATATAATTCAGCTTCATTCCCTATGCAGCCATACGGTTTCTCTGAAATAGGTTCGACCATTTCTTCAGTTCAGGCTCTTCCTCCTTCCCTTCTTGTCCTTTCTTTCCTGGGATTAGCTCCACCAACACCTTGCTTATGCTCTGGGTACTCTCAATTTGTGGCGTAGGTTCCCATTCTCCATGTGTTCCCCTCTCCTTCGATCTAGTCTTCGAGTTTCGTGATGTA
The DNA here is from genome assembly GCA_036250505.1 of Solanum acaule. Lineage (NCBI taxonomy): Eukaryota > Viridiplantae > Streptophyta > Magnoliopsida > Solanales > Solanaceae > Solanum > Solanum acaule. The sequence goes on along the minus strand of JAJOOR010037234.1, from coordinate 11,796 downwards.
ATCAGAACTGGGGTTTTGCTTAATTTTGGCCACTACTCAACTGGTTTCGTCCCCCTATTATGAATCTCCCATGTACTTAGTGTGCTTCCATTCCCTGCACTCGTATGTCCGCCAATGACCATCTTCTTCCTACCTCTTGCCATCGTAGGCGTACGTTAGCTCACCTAACGTGCGTCGAGAGAGGAAATTCTTTGCTTTTGTCATGACCAAAAGTACACCCTAGACGTGATATGACGTATAAGACCTCAGAGGCCCTACACAAGTCACTTGACATACACATACACAACATAATAGAGAAAAGCAAGAAATCTTATAAGAAGTAAAGAGTTTGATATAAGTGGAAGTACAACAAAGTCTTGACAAGCCATCTATTACCTCAAAAGAGTGGTCAGGACGTAACCGGTACACCACATACAAAGTCTAAAAACTAAAATAGAAGGAAAGGAAATAGAAGTATCATGGTCCTCGAAACACGAGGACTTACAACTCTTTATCTTGGAATCTTCAATGAGATCAACAAGCACAAATAGAGGGAGAGAAATCATCACGCCCTACATTAATGAAACAATGTAGGCACAAGTATGCATTAGTACATGAAATTTACTAAGCATGAGAGGAATGCAATAAAACATGAGACGTGATCATATAGGACATAATAGAAGACATGATATGCATGACCAAGCTAACATAGTAAAAACTTTTAAATAAAATCATAATCATAAACATGGCCAATGCATCTTGATATCATAATAGGAAGCTTCATAAAATATTTGAAAGACACTTAGTTCATTTTGTGAGATATTTACTTTTAACCAACATAAACCATGTGAGCTATAACACGAAATCTAGTGTCTTGTTCCCACACTGAAAAGAGATGTCAATACTTTCCAAGGCAACAACCTTAAATTTCTAGCTTAGGTGGATCCACTAGCTATGTCACTATAGACAACCTATGGGGGCATGTAGTTAGGGACAAGGAGATTGCTACTAGAGACCTGACCTCTATTAACAGGAGAGCCTCCATCTCAATATCCTTTGGGTGCTAAGTAAAAATCCTAACGGAATAGTCATAAACATAAAATCATCATCATCCATGGAAAAGCACAATCCTTCAACTAAGAGCATCCGCCACCACAGTCGCCTTATCGGGATGATAAATGACACTCATATCATAATCCTTCAACAATTCAAGCCATCTCATTTGGTGAAGATTCAAATCCTTATGAGTGAACATATATTTCAAACTCTTGTGATTGGTAAACATATCTACATGAACACCACACAAGTAATGTCTCCAAATCTTAAGAGCAAACACCACTGCCGCTAACTCCAAATCATGAGTCATATAATTCTTTTCATGCACTTTCAATTTCCTAGAAGCATAAGCGATGACATTTCCATGTTGCCTCAAAACATAACCAAGACCTACTCGTGAAGCATCATAATAAACTACAAACCATCTGATCCTTCTGGTAGTGTCAAAATAGGGGCTGAGGTGAGTTTATCCTTCAAATCTTGGAAACTTTTCTCGCAAGCTTCCAACCATAGGAAATTCACTTTCTTTTGAGTCAATATTGTAAGAGGTGAAGCAATAAAGGAAAATCCTTCCACAAACTTTCTATAATAATCGACCAAACCTAGGAAACTCTGTATATCTAAAGCAGACAAAGGTCTAGGCCAATTCTTAACCACCTCAGTTTTCTTAGGATCGACTTGAATACCTTCACCGGAGACAATATGGCCAAGGAAAGCAACAGACCTCAACCAAAACTCACACTTTTTAAACTTAGCATACAACTCATGATCCTTGACAATTTTCAACACAATCCTCATATTCTCAACATGTTCATCCTCACTCCATGAGTAAATCAAAATTTCATCGATAAACACAATCACAAACCCATCAAGGTATTAATTAAACATCCTATTAATCAAATCCATAAACACTATTGGGTCATTAACTAAACCAAATGACATTACCAAAAACTCATAATGACCATACTGAGTTCGAAAAGTCGTCTTAGGAATGTCTGTCTCTTTCAACATCAATTTGTGATAACCCAATCAGAGGTCAATCTTAGAGAAATAACTTGTTCATTGGAGTTGATCAAACAAACAATATATCCTTAGAATAGGATACTTATTTTTAATGGTATCCTTACTCAATTTTTGATAGTCAATACCCATTCGGAGAGAACTATCCTTCTTTTGAATACAAAACACCAGAGCACCCCATGGTGAGATACTCGGTCTAATAACGCCCTTATCCAACAAATACTTTAATTAGTCCTTAAACACCTTTAGTTTTGTCGTGGCCACACAACAAGGTAGAATAGAGATAGGCTACGTATTTGGGAGAAGGTCAATACAAAAGTCTATTTCCCTTCTGGGAGGAATACTAGGAAGATCATCGAGAAACACTTTTGGAAACTCAATTATAGTTGGAACTAATTCAAGAGTAGGGGTTTCATAATTTGTATCCCTAACCCGAACTAGATGATAAATGCAACCCTTGGAAATCATCTTTCTAGATTTTAAGCAAGATATAAACTGACCCTTAAGAACATAATTTCCCCCTTCCCTTGACATGATAGGTTCATTCAGAACCTTGAATGTGACCAATCGGGTCCTACAATCTATGGAAGCATAACATGCATGAAGCCAATCCATCCCAAGAATAACATCAAAATCTGATATAGCAATCTCTGCAAGTGTAACATCTCAGATTTTGGAAAAGGAAAAAAAATCATTTTTTTGCTACTACTTGTGTTCTATGGGTCCAGTCTATGGGTCGTAAAGGATTTTACGGACCGTAGAAGGCATCCGTAGAAAGTGGGATTGAGTTTTGGGAAAACTCAAGTTTCTGAAGTTTAGTCTACAATTGACCAGGTTAGTACCTCAAATGATCTACGAGTCATAGATATATCTCGTACGAAGGTCCTAGACTTAGTGAAATTTTGAAGGTAAAAGTTGAGTTCTAAGGTTGGGGTCTACGGACCGTAGAAATTTCTATGGGCTGTAGACAGGTATCGTCAAAAGTTGGTCAAATTTAAGGCTTCTGTACTTTTCTATGGATGATCAATACAGTCTGTAGTAAGTCCTACAGATAGTAGGTCCAAACCATAGAAAGGTTTGACAGTTATTTTTAAGAGGTTTTTGGGTCTCCCCCTAAGTGTTTAATGCCTACAATAAGTCGTTTTGATCTAAATTATAAACTCTATAAATACCCCTCAAGTCCTAAAACTACCCTTTACAAATCATTTACCCAAATTCCCAATTTCCCTCCAAGTTCTTCCCCAAATTTCTCTCTCTAGCTAAGGAAGAATAAGCTAGGGTTTCATGGTCAAGTCTCCAATTCCCCATAGCTTTTAAGCTTTGATCGTAAAGGTATGTTAGTATTCACCAATTGAGTCCTCTCCTCCATTGGGTCCCCAAAGATCCAAATTCTCCAAGTTAGATTTAATTGATCAAAGTTAGGATTTTCTCCAATTTTCATGGGTTCTTTTTATCAATGAAAATTGTGAAGGGTTTTCTCACATATTAATATGATCAAGTTTATGAAAAGATTTCTCACATAAAGATTCACAAGGTTTAAAGGTTTTCTCACCTAAGTTTAATCAAGATTTAAGGAGCTATCCTAAATAACTTTAGGTTGGATTGGTAACTTAATTTTGCCTTTCCATGGATTATAATATGAATATGATTAATGACTATTCCATGGGATTTTACTTAGCAACGAGAGGCTATTGAGATGGAGGCTCTCCCGTTAGTAAAGGCCAAGTCTCTAATAGCAATCTCTTTGTTCCTACTACGTGCCCCCATATGATGTCTTAGCTAGTGGATCCATGTAAGCTAGAAGTTTAAGGTTGTTGCCTTGGAAGGAAATGATATCTCTTTTTGGTGTGGGATAGACATCGGATTCCATGCTTTAGCTCACATGGTCTATGTCGGTTAATGGTAAACATCCCACAATAATGAACTAGGTTACTTCCGAGTACCTCACTAAGGGTTTTAATATGTTACGATTGCATTGACCATGATTATTACTTGTGTTTTCTAACATCTTATATTATGCTTTAGCTTGGTCATTGCATGTCATGTAAAGTTATTTTTAGCATGATTTCATATCATTTATTCATTGCTATCATACTTAGTACATTCCATGTCCTAATACATACTTGTACCTACATTGTCTCATAATATAGGGTCTAACACTCCTACCACGCACACTTGTGGCTAGTTGATCTCTCTTAACGATTATTGATTGGTGAATCCTCATGCTCTAAGGACTAAGACACTTTTATAACTTTTTCAGTATTTCAGTTTTCAGACATTTTGTATGTGGTGTATGAGTTACGTCCCAACCACTTCTTGTGATGTATTAGATGGCTTGATGAGACTATGTTAGACTTCCGCTTTGTTAAACTCTTTTATGATATGAAAATTGTTCTTTAGAAATCTTTATTTCGATCATCTTGTATTATGTATTCTAAGTGGCTTGTGTAAAGCCCTTTTTGTGATTCTATACGCCATGTTACACCTAGGGTATATTTTGGGTCGTGACAAACTTGGTATTCAAAGCACAAGGTTTAGAAAGGTCCTAAGATGTCTCACAAGCCACATCAAGTAAAGTCTTGTGTATGAGTTTAAAGCGGGCCACATTTATGAATAAGAGGCTATAAGTTGTTTAGGAAATTATATTTTATCATCATTCTAAAGTCGTGCGATAGAGTGTAACTTTATATGTCTCTCTCCTAATCCTTATCTGATGATTTTTAGGATATATAAGTAGGAGCTACAAAATCACATGCAGTTTCTTTAAGTATTCCCCAAACATAAATATGTCCAGTAACCCTTCTAAGAACTTTGTTAACTGTGTAAGGTTTACCTAGATGGTTCCTTTCTAACCATAAAGAGTAGATAGAATCTGCTTGAAATATAATGAAGATGTCAGCTTAACTATAAATTCTTTTATCCTTTTATATAGCCCAACTAACCTTAGCATACCAGCCCATAGATATTTGACACACCTTTAGGCATCATAGAACTTGATACCAAACAATAGCAGTAAATCAACACTTAATGAAAAGGCGCTTAATCATCTCAGGTTCCTTCTACATAACACACGATCTAGTCAGTTTATACACTCCATTTCAGCTGCCTACGTAAGCCTTAAGTGTATTATAATTTTAAGCTTTGAATACTGGTACATTCAAAAGCTTAAATCTGTAAGTAGGCGCTACAAAATCATGTTGTTTCTATAATTTCTCCTTGTATATGAATATCTTGAATAACCTTTCTTACAATATCCTAAACTATGCAAACATTACCTTCATGGTTCCTTTCTAATCATAAATGGAGATACAATCTATTAGTAATATAATTAATATTTCAACTTAACTGGAACTGATTCTAGCATTTTTTATAGCACAACTAACCTCAACAGATCAATCCATAGACATTCGGTATACCCTTAGGAATTATAGAAGTCGAGACCAAATGTGAAGGTAAATTGGGACTTAAAGAAAAGATGCTCGATTGTCTCAGTTCCTGCTAAATAGTATGCAATCATGTCACAATCTGTTCAGATTGTAGCCCCACATCAACCATCTACGTAATCCTAAGTGTATTACAATCAGAAGCTCTGAATACTTAAACTATAAAAGGCTTAAATCTGAAAGTAGGAGCTACAAAATCGCATGTAGGTTCTGTAATTTCTTCTCGAACATGAATATCTTGAGCAAGCCTTGTTAAAATAATCTTTACTTTACAAGTTTTAACTTGATGGTTCCTTTATAACAATAAATGGTAGGGACAATCTGTTAGTATAATATAATTAAGGTGTCACCTTAAGTAAAACTTCTTCTAGCATTTTTTCTAGCCAAGCTAACCTAATCAAACCAGCCCATAGACATTTGGAAACCCTTAGGCATCTTATAAAAGTTGAGACTAAATGATACTATTAAATCGTCACATAAAGAAAAGGTGCTTCAACGTTCTCAAGTTCATGCTACATAACAAATAATCTAGTTAGTTTGTCCACCCCATTTGAGTCGTCTATGTAAGTCGTAACTTTATTGCAAACCATGACATATAAGTCAGTTAGGATAACTTTTGAGATATGCAATTACATACTGATTAATTCCACCGCTTTTTACTAATGTATTTTTAGTTGTCTTATTACTCGAACTAGTCCTATAATCATCCAATGAATATATTTACTTCTTGAGAACAGAAGCCTTCTTCAACGAAACAACTTTTTTATGTTCAGTTTTTCAATAAGAATACTTTAGATAAAAAGATAACTACCATTAACGAAACGATTGAAAAGGTTTGCTTTCTAAACAATTTCTGAACTTGAAAGATTTGGATCAAATTACTAGCTCATTTTGTTCTCGTGTAAAGTATAAAGTAGCATGCACAAGGATGAGAGACTCACATAACAACATTGTATCCTTTGCTTCAACAATTTGCTCTAGTTCTTTCACTGTCCAATCTTTAGTCTTACCTGATAGAAACAATGGGACTCAATGAGACTTATCTACAAGTGAGAAGGAATGTTCTTAACTTCTTATGATGAAACCACGTCCTTGTTGGTTGAATAGAAACAGAGACAAGTCTCCTCTACTTCTCATTTTTGGATCCATTTCTACTTCTTTCACTTCTAGAGTATCCAAACCACAATTCCTGTCATATGTTTCCTTTGATCCATCACAACCTCTTCTGTTTTGTATTGCAAAACCAATCACACCATTGAGAAATGTTACATGCTACATTATTATCCTTCTCATTTGAGGTTCACAGAGAATACTAGTGACCCTAAGAATACTGGTCTAAGGAAGACAACAACACATGCTGAATTTGCAATTTGTTGTCCTGGTCATACATGTGCACAATCTGAGGTTCTGATTTATCTGGTGTTTCTAACCTGCTAGTCACTATTTCTAGTCTAACTAAAGATCACTACTTCCACATACTATCCCACTTGTAACACTCTCATCTTTCACCACTCACTATTCCAATCCAAATTCATCTTGATTGTTGCTCGTCTGTGATGTGTAGTTAGTTTTATCTATAGGTTCTATTTTTATAGCTGAGTGTTAATGATCTGATTACTTGAACTAATCCATATATACCTCATCCCCTGTTCTCTATGTTTTTTATTAGCTACATATCATCGATTTTGCATTTTCCAATTGAGATAGCTCTAATCGATGCTTTGCCAGCCCTTGAATTGTATCTTGGATTCATCTACATTGTTGTTAGCCCCTGAAATGTAGTTAGTGTTATCTATAACTTCAGTTGGTATAGCTAAATATTAGTTGTCTGTTTACCCGAACTAGTCCTATAATCATCCAATGAATATATTTACTTTTTGAGAACAAAATCCTTCTTCAACGAAACAACTTTTTTACATTCTGTTTTTCAATAAGAATAGTTTAAATAAAAAGATAACTACCATTAACGAAAAAGTTGAAAAGGTTTGCTTTCTGAACTATTTCTGAACTTGAAAGATCTGGATCAAATTAATAGCTCATTTTTCTTCTCCGGTAAAGTACAAGGTAGCATGCACAAGGATAAGGGAATCACATAACAACACTATATCCTCTGCTTCAACAGTTTGCTCTAGTTCCTTCATTGTTCAATCGTTAGTCTTACCTGATAGAAACAATGGGACTCAATGAGACTTATCTACATTGTATCCTCTAACAATGTTTTGTTCAAAAAATATTTTCTTACTAAAATTAGTGGTACCATTTGGATTATAGATTCTGGAGCATCAGATCATGACATTTGACCATTCTTTACTCTTCAATGTTAAAACATTACCTATTCCTTGTCTTGTTTCACTTCTAAATGGATACAAAGTTAATGTCTATAACATTCGCTCCTTAACACTGTTTCCTGGTCTTACTTTGTACAATGTATTCTTTCACCAAGAAGATCTACTAAGACCTCTCATCAACTTGTTACCTCCATCAGTATCTTTGTAATGCTTTTCAGTTTGTTGATTGCTCCTATTTTGAATCATCTAGTCTTAAACCCTTAATCCGCATCATGTCTTTGAACCCTGCACTTACACTCAAGTTGCTTATGTGCTTGAGTGTTAGGCTATGAGTAAGGACTTTAAGGCATTAGCTTCAAATGACACTTGGTCTATTATGGGGTTACCCAGTGGTAAGAAACCTTAAATAGGTTTTAAGTGTTCAATACTGATGTAAATTTGATCGGTTTTCATCCCCTATTGAACATGATTTTGAGACATAAATTAATGTATGTGTGTGCATGTATATGTACTGTATATTCAGCAACCCTGCATTACTGTGGTTTATTTTGTATCTTTCCAGTCTGGTAAGTTGTTACCTCTTTTTCTTGATTGATATGGGGCAGATTGCTTCAGGTGGAATTCCTTTCATAGTTTTTGTCCTCTGAACTGTTTTTCTTACATTGCTACTCAGGCTATTAATAAGTTTCTGTTCTTTCATTGTTTGTTGCTCAGGCTATAAATGTGCTTCTTCTTTTTCTTTGTTTGTTGTCTAGGTTGTGAATGTCTTCATACTAAATGTCTTCACTCTTTCTTACGTTATATGGGTTTGAACTGGAACTTTGTTACTGCTAAATGTATATGTATCAATAAGGGAAGAAACTAGGGTCATTGGTATTTGTACCTAGCTTATTTTATGTAACATTTGGTCTAGTAAATATTTCGTTCAAGTATGAGAACTTGTCCTATCTCATGATGTTTTCATCAATTGGATTTCATCTTTTGACACATTTATTTTATTATTTCAGGTCATGTGGTATGATGTTAAAATTTTTTGCCTATTAAATACTTCAATATGGTGAACCATTGTGGAAATTCTTTGAAGACACTATTTTATTGGATTGGTTATATAATGATACTAGATATTTCGTTAATATAAGTTTAGTTTTATAGTTATGATACTATAGTTTGGATTAATACTTCATTTTGATTATATTTGATGAGATATATTACATTCTATGAATTATTTATTATATATTTTTTAGCATTTGACAAACATCATCGCATCTAATAGGCTTTCTTTTGATTATAGTTTTGTTGGATTTACGAGTTATAAACTTATCAGTGCAACTGCGAACTAGATAATTTTATGAATGGATGGAGTCATTATTTATTCTGGCTAACCAATTGGTCGTTAAAGTTTGTGACTTTTAGCGTCAAACTAAGTAAATTTTCTAGCCAAAAGTATTGGACATTAAATGGAAGAAATTAAGATGTTTTCAAAAGAATATTCTAACCTTTATAATTGCCACCAAACTATTGTCCTTAAATATATGAGCTTTTAGTGGCAATTTTATCGAATTTACCAACTATAAAGATGGACTCTACATGAACATGATTGTCGTTTTAAATTTGATTTAACAACTATTTTAATTGCCACTAGAACTAATGCATTTTAGGGGCAATTTAGTAGGATTTAACAGATATAAAAATGGACACTACACAAGTATAACTAACTTTTTTATTGGATTTAACATCCATCTAAATTGCTGCTAGAACAAATGTGTTTTAGCGGCAATTTAGTTGATTTTACTGGCTATAAAAATGGACGCTACATGAGAATAACTAATCAATTTGGATTGGATTTAGCAGCCTTTTTAATTGCCACAACAAATTGCCACTAAATCAAATGAGTTTTAGCGGCAAAAGAGCTTTGCTTTACCAACTTTTGTCCAAATGGCCGCAAATGCCTTTGTCGACCCCTAATACAGCGGCCAAACGACATTGGCTGGTAATGGCTATAGCGGCCATACTTATTGCCATTAATGCCATTTTTAATTGCCACTATATCCTTTTTTTGTTGTAGTGTCCTATTCCTAAAAGTGGCGCGCTTCACATTTATGAACAAGACTCTACTAGACGTGGTTTGAGACATCATAAAATTATCCCAAAACCTTATGCTTTGATACCAAGTTTTTCAAGACCCAGGGGTAGCCCCTAGACGTAACTCGACGTACTCGTCCCCGAACGTGTCTAATACAAGCCCTTAGCATCATAACATAGGTAATAGAAAAGTATGGAAAATTTAAAACTTCTTTAAGACCATACAATCGAAAACATTTTCGTAAGCAAGCAGAAGTCTCTACTAAAACCGTTCTCTCAAACCATCTATTTAAACTCAAGAATAAAAGTCTTGGGACACAGCCCATACAAAGTCTAAAAACATAAAGAAATAACATAAAGAGAAACATGGGTTTGTCCTCGAAATTATGAGGATTCACCAATTCTTCAACTCTTCTTGATCCATGGAAACCTATCCTTCCAGCAACTCAGTCTCCGAAACCCTACATTTGATTAGACTGTAGCAATATGCGTTAGTACAAAATGTACCAAGTATGAAAGTGTAACACCCCTCAAAATAAAGTAGGATAAAGTAGAGCCTCACATGGGTTTTATGCATTAATAACTTGTTAAAATAATGAAGAATAGCCTTTTTAGTCAGTTTAAAGAATTTGGAAGTCAAACATCAAGGGGCGACCAAGACGCCCGAAAACTAGAGAAGAATGTGTTCTAGTGTGTCCTTAGGTTTTGGGCAGGTTTGGGAGTGTCGTATGATGGTATAATCTGGTGAAAAGGTTTAAAATAGGTAAATATATGTTCCTAGGGTCAAAACGTTCGAATACGACGCCCCAGGGCCACCCTAAGGGGCCTCGAGGAGGACCCCAACCTTAGCCAAGCAAGCTGCCAAGGCAGCTTGCAAATTGCACTTGGACGGAATAGAGGAGCGTCGCACACTTGCTCCCCCAAGGAGCAAAAAGTCAATTCGTGACGCGGTCGTGTCGCGGAGTCTACTGTCTCGAAATTTAATTCCAAATATCTTTAGAGAACAGCTCCGTGTCGCGGAATTGTTCCGCGACGAAAATGCAGAAATTCAGAAATCTATTTTAACTTCATTAAAGGGTCAAAATAAGTGAGGGGTAGTTTGGGTACCTTGGGGTATTGTTTTAAGTGTTTTTAAGTATATTTAAACATTTAAAGTCTATTTTTTAAAGTCATTCTCCTAAATTTAAAACCCTCCTTCTCTCAAACTCTCTCAAAAACCCAATGGAAGCTCAAGGTGAAAGATGGAACTAGGGTTGATGGTGGCTACTGATTTCTTCTTCAATGTCATTTGGTTCTTGATGATTAAGGTATGGGGATCCTTTATCCTTGATTATTATTTCTTTAAGAAGCCCAATCAAAAGGTTTTCAAGGTTTTTCAAATACACAAAACTTTATTTCGAATTCTAAGCATGGGTTCTTGCATTAAACAATTTTAAATGATGTTTCATGTTGTTATTAGTGATTATTTATGGTTTTAAGAAAGAAATCTTTGTGAACCCATGTCTTCTCAAATTCTTTAAATTTGGCCTAAAGTGGGTTAAATGATTTTGAGTAATTGATGAAGGATTATTGAGTGGTTTGATGTGGGCTGTTCTTATATGATCTTAGCTATGTTGAATTGCTGGAAATTGTTATTGAATTGTATAATGTGAGGTAGTAGCCTTGAATGGTCATAAGTTGGGATTTAGCCTTTATGTTGGTTATTGGATATTGTATAGCTTAGCTTGTATAGTTGAATGTTGTTATTATCATTGTTATTGTATTGTTAATTGTTGAAATATGAGGCTGATGAAGATAGCTATGGAAATAGGGTAAGTTGACCTAACTTGTTGAATATTGTATAATTGGCATGGAATTGAGTATTGTGGCTTATGGCCTTTGAAAGGTGGTAAGATGGCTTGATCTATTAATATTGCTATAATTGTTTC
>JAJOOR010037233.1:0-16639 GCA_036250505.1 Solanum acaule | reverse complement strand
CTTTGGGCTAGATTTTGAGCAATTATCTCAAACTAAAGAAAGATGTGTTAAAAACACTTATGAGCTAAAGTATTTTTGGGAGTAGTCTTGAGCACCGAATTGGGGACACGAGTTCATATTAACTCAACTCTCCATAAGAACCATGTGGCCAATATGGGATTTCTCGAGTCATACTTTTTAGATGATCATGAAAGTTAAGCTAGTGGATCCACTTAGTAAAGTTAGGTTCCTATATCACGGCAAGGTATAGGATGGTCCTTGGGCAATGTGAGGTAAAACGTTGTACCACTACTTAAGCATGTAGTGGTGACTGTTGGTTAGAGAACTCTCACAGTAGAAATTGCATGGTTCCTGGAGGGGTTCTGCTTAGTATGGATGGGGGTATGGGACTTCATTCATGCATTGCACAAGTAGACTTTGAGAGGAAGCATGGTATTTTCATGATATTATAAATATGATTTATATGTCATGTTTTAATAGTTTTACAAGCTTTATATATTGCATGTGTTCTATTGCTTTATATATTGAGTTCAGTTATTCATGAGTCGAACAGAGCCAAGGTAAGGGTTCTCTTGTACTCCTTTCAAGCTTAAATTGTGGTTTAGCATTCCAGCTCGCATACTCGTACATTCAATGTACTGATGCCTGTTGGCCTGCATCTTATGACGATGCAGACACAGGTACCCCAGATCAGCATCCTGCACGCCGTTGATCCAGCTGAGCACTCCAGAGTCAGTGATGAGCCTCCTTGTTTTCCGAAGGACTCTGTTATTTTGTGTTCTTAGTTTTGTTTTGTTAGGATGTTGCGGGGTCTGTCCCAACATCCATCTCAGTATGTTAGAGGCTTCATAGAAAGTCAGTCAGTTAGTATTGAGTCTCTCATCTATGTATATATACGTAAATATTCTATTTTGAGATTCGAATTGCCTTTTTGGCCAGATTTTATCAGTTAAGTTGTTTTATAACCTTGCATTGCATTGAGTTATTCTGTCGAGTTAGGTTTTCGCTGAGTTAATAAAGTCAGGCCAAGGGTTTGCTTGGGGTCAGCAATGGTCTTCGAGTGCCGGCCACATCTAGGGTGTAGACTCGGGGCGTGACACCTCCATTCTTTTTGGGATATAAGTAGAAAGTATGAGGGTATTCACCCATCGAGTCCATTCCTCCATGGGATCCCCCAAGGCTTTCCAATCTCTCAATCTCGAAATCAATTTTTCAAGTTAGGGTCTTAATTTAATCTTTATGTGTTTCATTCAAATGTGATTGATTGTTGTTAATTAAGTCTTCTAATGTATGGTTCAATGTTAATACATGAAATTTAGTTGAAATTATTTTAAACCATGCCTAATTTATGATTTTCAACTATGAACCTATGATGAACTTATGAACCCGTGAACTATAAATTCTGAAGAATTATGCATGTTTGATGAAAATGATATTTATGATGATGGGGTCCTTTAAGATGAAAGTATGAATGTTGTTGTGAAAGGTTTTCTCGCATATGAATATGATTATGACCTGTAAAAGGTAATTCTCACATTTGGATTCACATTGGTGAAATGGTTTCTTATCCATGTTGAAATATGTTTAAGGAGCTATTCTATATTTTGGTCTTGAAGATATGGATTGGTATTTATAGTTGTCTTTCCTATAGTATATTGATATTTGAATTTTATTTATTCTGTTGGGATTTAAACTTAGCACTGAGAGGACTTGGAGGTGGAGGTTCAAATAGGTTAGTCTGTAGTAGAAACCTCTAGTCCTTAACTATGTTCCTCCATATGTTTGTGTTCAATGACCTAGCTAGTGGATCCACTCTACAGAAAGATGATATGTACGGATTCTAACTTGGCAAGTAGATTCCCATTCTTTTGATATGAGGGATATACCAGATTGCATGATATAGCTCTCATGGTCTTATTTTTTGTTAAAGATAATATCCCACAAAATGACTATGTTTCTTCAAAGCTTTTCTTACGTATCATATTTTATTATCTTGACCATATTCTATGATTTACATAACATTTCTTCTTTAATTCATTAAATGTTAAAAATGATCATGCCTACATACTTTAAGCCATTTATGCTATCATGTCTATTTTATGCATATTTCCCAATACTTATTACATTCCATGTACTTGTAACGCCCCGGGGCTACTCCCTTGGCGAAAACACGGGAACTAGGATTACAAGTGACCCCAAGCTAACCCTGCTGGCATATCATAACCAAACTAAAAGATTACTCAATATAGAGATACTATGCGGAAGCTTAAAACCATAATTAACTGAAAGTGTGGAATAACCAATACTGATCTGAATATAAAGAAACTATGAGTTTAATCACTACTGAAAGATCAACTCAAAACTAAAGTTGAATCTAGTTCTATGTCTGAATATAAGCCTCTAACTGACTAGAGATGCTGGAACATACCCGAGCTAACTCTTCCAAAACTAAAATTGAAAAGGGGAGACTGAATAAAAAACATGTAAATTGTCCATGAAGAATTAGGACTCACCACTGATACTGCTGAACTAGAGATCGGGAACCGATCTATGTGTGATCTGAATGCTGAGGACCTGAACCTACATCACGAGAAGATGTAACGTACAACGTCAGTACTTGAAAGGTACTGACCATGCAGGATAGGTTAAAACTGAACAATCATAAACATAACAGAAATATACTGGATACTAAGCAATGATATAATCTCAATATGATAACCATTCTGAGATATACTGAATGAAAACTAAACTGAATGTGTTGACAAAGTATATAACATGTTGAAACTGAATACTGAAATGTAACTGGAAACATGGTCAAATACAATGGAATCTGACTGTGGGAGCTACTAATAACCTACATAAAACCACATGAGCTAAATGTGGAGTCCGATATATACGCCGCATCGAGAGGACCCAATGTACCTTGCCGGAGGTATAAAGGCATAACTAGCGTGATCACTAAATCTGATGCCAAACAGAGGGGACATATAAACCTACGGGGGCACGTAGTTCTAGGACTATAAAGGTATGTTGAACCCTAGTCTAACTCGGTGCTAAGTCTACTCCTAACTGGAATGTGTATACACAACATAACTGAAATACTGGATAGCTCAATGTTCTGACATGCAAATTTGAAAATGCAACATTTATAAACTGTGAATGTGACATTCGAAACTGGAACATGTATATATGTTTAAACTGACCTAGCAAGTGTAATTCATGAACTAAGAGAATCTTGACAACTAGGGTTCTGAATTTCATGCAAAGAACTAATCAACTACTTAACGAAAACATGTTAATCTGATTAGGAATTCTATAACAGCTAATTCAAAAAATTCTCCAAGGTTTGAGAAACCCTAGGCCTAAACATGTTATAAATAATCAAAAATCTAACTGAATTCTAGGGACCTAGTGGATGAAAGGAATCAACTAGTGATATCCCATACCTGGTGATGAATTGCACGGAGAAATCTATTGATTTTGGGGATGAAACTGACTAGAACTTGCTGTATTTTTGGAGAGGGCTTGGTTGACTTTTTCTCATTCTTTTGGTTTAACTTTGATGAATTTTGGAGAATGAGTTGACTAGGGTAAGTTCTAATTAAGTTACTAGGCTAAAACTGACCAAAACTACGTAGTTTAGGGGTCAAACACATAGGGAAAAGACCAAACGACCACTAACTTAAAAGCTGTCGGGGGTCACCGACGGACCGTGGGAGGACCGATGGTCTGTTCTGGTCGACAGTTGTTCCGCGACTGGGAGCTGGGGGTCTAACTAGAGGTCCTGGAGTAGGTTGACCCTTAGCTGTATTCTTCTATGAGTTCTGGGAGGGGGTTGCAGGTGCCCAACCAAGGACCCCACCTATTGTCGGTCTGTCACCCTACGGTCCATAGGTGGCAGCTGTCGGTGGCTTCTTCAACTTCTGAAATGACTGCTAGTTGGTCTTTTTAGGATACGGGATGTTACATTATCTCCCCTTTGGGAACATTCGTCCTCAAATGATGACTAAACTAAATGAATATGGAGGGAAAGAGCTACAAACCCTACCACTGAGTACTGAAAACTGAAATCTGACTGAACTAAGTTCCAAGAACATGCAAATACGCTGAAAGTTCAAGTACCACTGAAGGAACCAAAATACTAAGACTGAATCTACGCATGAATGACTGAAAGACTGGAGAGGAACTATTACCTCAAGCTGGAATGGAATCAGAGGAAAGAGATGAGGATAATTTGCCTTAATGGTTGCTTCTGTTTCAAGAATATAAACTGGCACATCCTCATAAATGAGGCTATCCTTCACAGCCACACTTTCTAATGGCACAATAGAGGTTGGATCACCCACACACTTCTTCAACAAGGAAATGTGGAAATCTGGATGGACTACTGGTAGTTATGTTGGCAACTCTATCTCATAAGCCACTTTACCAACCTTTTTAAAGATCTTGTAAGGCCCTACATATCTAGGACTGAGCTTCCCTTTCTTGCCAAATCTTTTGACCCCTTTCATAGGTGACACTTGCAAGAAAACCCAATATTCAATCTCAAACTCCAAGTCTCTTCACCTCACATCTGCATAGGACTTCTGGTGACTCTGGGTTGTCTTAAGTCTGTCTCTGATGAGCCGAACTTTTTCCATAGCAGCAGGAATCGAATCTGGCCCTATCAAGGCTTCTTCACCTACTTCAAACAAACCAATTGGAGATCTGCATCTACGCCCATACAATGCCTCATTAGGGGCCGTCTGAATACTGGAATTGTAGCTATTATTGTAGGCAAACTCTATAAGAAAAAGGTGATCATCCCAACTACCCTTGAAATTGATCACACAATCTCTCAACATATCCTCTAAAGTCTGAATGGTACGCTCTTCCTGTCTATCCATCTATTAGTGAAATGTTGTGCTAAGATTAAACTAGGTACCAAGACCTTTCTGAGAAGACTTTTAGAAATGAAAGGTAAACTGAGGACCTCTATTTGAGATGATAAACCAAGGAACCCCATGCAACCTGACTATCTCATTAATGTAAAGCTTGGCATAGTCCTCCGCCGAATATATATTCTTGAAAGCCAAAAAGTGCGCAAACTTAGTAATTATGCCATTTATTACCCAAATGGAATCATGTTGTCTGCGAGTATAAAGTAAACTTGTAATGTTGTCCATGTTGATCACTTCCCACTTCCATGTAGGAATAGTAATATCTTGAGTCATACCTCCTGGTTTATGATGTTCTACCTTCACTTGTTGACAATTGGGGCACTTGGCCACAAAATCTGCTATATCCCTTTTCTTGCCATTCCAGCAAAAGACTTCCCGCAGATCACGGTACATCTTGGTGGCACCTAGATGAATGGAATACCTAGAGTTATGGGCTTCTGTAAGGATCTTTTGTCTCAACTCACCCACCTTAGGAACATATAAACGACCCTGGTAGCGAAGCACACCATCTCCCCATTGGGAGAAAATATCAACTTTCTGCTGATGAACAACACCCTTCAATTGAAGCAATATAGGATCAGTGTCCTGTTTTTCCGTACCCTCTGCTACCAATGAAGATTCTGACCCATTCTCAACTATCACACCATTATCTGATATGCTCATAAGGAAAACTCCTAAGCGAGCAAGCCGGTGAACATTCTTTGCTAATTCCTCCTTTCTTCCTCAACATGTACAGCACTACCCATAGATAGTCTGCAAAGAGCATCAACTACTACATCCTCCTTACCAGGATGGTAAAGCACATTCATATCATAGTCTTTGAGGAACTCAAGCCATCTCCTTTGGCGAAGATTCAACTCTTTCTGGGTGAACATATATTGAAGGTTCTTATGGTCTGTTAAAACATCTACGTGAACACCATACAGGTATATCTCCAAATCTTTAGGGTAAATACTATGGTTGCAAGCTCAAGGTCATAAGTCAGGTAGTTCTTCTCATGCACCTTAAGTTGTCTAGAAGCATAACCTATAACCTTACCTCACTGCATCAACACACAACCTAGGTTGACTCTATATACATCACAATAGATAACATAACCGTCTGAACCTCTGGTAAAGTCAAAACAGGAGTTGTAGTCAACCTAGTTTTCAGTTCTGAGAAGCTTTTCTCATACTCATCTGACCACTGAAACTTAACCTTTTTATGAGTCAACTTAGTCAATGGAGAAGCTATGGATGAAAATCCTTCCACAAACCTTATGTAATAACCAGCCAAACCTAATAAACTTTTTATATCTGTAGGAGAGGTAGGTCTGGGCCATTGTGTCACTGCCTCTATTTTTTGAGAATCCACTCGGATCCCTTCGCTAGACATAATATGCCCAAGGAAGGCAATTGATTGCAACCAAAACTCACATTTGCTAAACTTATAGAATAACTGGCTATCTTTGAGAGTCTGCATGACAACCCTCAAATGATTCACATGTTCTTCCTCATTCCTAGAGTAAATGAGGATATCATCAACAAACACGATAACAAATAAGTCCAAATACTGCTTGAACACCATGTTCATCAAATCAATGAAAGTTGCAGGAGCATCGGTTAGTCCAAAAGACAGAACTAAAAAATCATAATGACCATACCGAGTCCTGAAAGTATTTTTTGAGATGTCACTATCTCTGACTCTAAGCTGATGATAACTGCTAAGGTATATTTTTTTAAAATGACTAGCACCCTGAAGTTGGTCAAACAAGTCATAAATCATGGGGATACGATACTTATTCTTGATTGTGAGTTTGTTCAATTGTCGATAGTCAATGCATATCCTGAGAGAACCATCTTTATTTTTAACGAACAACACTGGCGCACTCCATGGGGAAATGCTAGGTTTAATGAAGCCCTTATATAGAAGGTCTTTCAACTGCTCTATCAATTCCTTAAGCTCATCTGGAGCCATTCTATAAGGAGGAATAGAAATAGGCTAGGTATATAGAAGGAGATCAATTCTAAAGTCAATCTCCCTTTCGGGAGGAACTTCGAGAAGATATTCTAGAAACACTTCTTAAACTCATTTACTACGGGAACTGACTCAAGAGTTTGAGTTTCGGAGCTTGAATCCTTAACCCGAACTAGATAATAGATATACCTCTTGGAAATCATCTTTCTACCCTTAAGGTAAGAAATGAATCGACCCATAGGCACTGAGCTACTACCCTTCCATTCTAAGATTGGTTCGCTAGGAAACTGAAAATGAATGATCCTATTTCTACATTCAAATGAGGCATAACATGAATGTAACCAATCCATGCCTAGAATGACATCAAAGTCTACCATTTCTAACTCTATAAGGTCTGCTGTGGTGACTTTATGAGAGACTATGATAGGGCAATTTATGTATACCCGCCTAGCTATAATTGGGTCACAAACTGGAGTAGAGACTGAGAAGGGTTCTGAAAGAGTTTCTAGACTGACACCAAAGTTTGCTGCTATATAACGAGTTATAAAGGAAAGATTAACCCCTAGATCTAGAAAAGCATAAGCATCTAAGTGAAAGACTCGCAATGTACTAGTGACCACATCAGGAGAATCTTCCTGATCCTAGCGAGCCTGGAGAGCATCCAACCTGTTCTGGCGCTGACCGCCACCTATACCTGATGAAGCACCCTACTGAGTTGGGTGACCTACGAGTGTTGCAGGAGCTGTAGATTAAGCCCTACTAATGTTACCTCCTTAACCCTGTTTAGAAGAAGGGCAATCCCTCAACCTATGACCAGTCTGACCACATCCAAAACATCCTTCCTTTCCTATAAAACACATTCTCGGATGGTTTTTACCATACTTTGGACAAGTTGGGTAGGTTCTGGTACCTGAAACACTTCCCTGAGACTTAGAGCCTGATGCCCTACCTTTTTGTTCCTATCGAAACTTAGAGGATTGAGCCCTAGGTGATGAATGAGCTAGAGCTGAAGATTTTTGTTGAAAGTGTGAGCAATTTCCACCACCCAATTTCTGCTGAGAGTACTCATAGTTTCTTGTCCTAGCGTTTTTGTTATCCTTAGCCTGTTCCCTAAGCTTATCTCCCTCAACTTGCTGAGCATGAGTCATGAGCCTAGAGATATTGATATCATCTAACAACATAGCATTCCTGCACTCTGTCTTCACTATGTCGGACATACCAAGCAGAAACTTAGACATTTGTGCCATGAATCAGCGACCATATAGGGAGCATACCTAGAGAGTTTGGTGAACCTGAGTCCGTACTCTTGGACTAACTTTGTACCTTGCCTCAAATTCATGAATTCCCAAGACTTAGCCTCCCTCAACTATCTGAGAAAGAATCTGTCCAGAAAAGCTCCATTAAAGCATTCCCAAGTCACATGAGATGTATTCTCACCCCTGTTTTCTTTCAACTGCATGAACCATATGTGAGCTACATCCTTGAGCTGGTAGGATGCCAACTCTACCCTATCATTTCCAGTTACTTGCATTACGCGAAAGATTTTCTTAACCTCATCAATGAAGTTCAGGGGATCTTCTCTAACTTGCGACCCTAAAAACTCAGGTGGATTCATCCTAACAAAGTCATGGACCCTAGCCGCCATTGATCCACCACTAGCATTTGCAAGAACAAGAACTTGCTGATTGTTCTGGTTAGTCACACTCTGAGCCAAACGTTGAATCGAATTCCAAAACTCTGCATTCGAAACTTCCTAATCAGGGATTGAAGGAGATGCGTTAGCATTGCGGGCATTCACATTCCTTGCATAAGCTCTATGAGGAGGAATGATCGGAAACGTATAACGATGAGTTAGAAAGTAGATCAGACCCACACACGATAAGAATAGCAAGAAAGTGAAGTTTCCCTAAAACACTTTGTAGCCTCCCTCTCATTATATGTGGTGCACTTTACACCCTTTAAAAGGACTCTACTTTGTGCGGCTTTTCAGACATCCTAGGACACTTAAACCTAATGCTCTGATACCAAGTGTGTCACTCCCTGAGGCTACCCCCTTGACGTAAACACAAGAACTAGTATAACAAGTGACCCCAAGCTAACCCTGCTAGCATATCATAAGCAAACTAAAAGATTACTGAATATAGAGATACTATGCGGAAGCTTGAAACCATAATTAACTGAAAGTGGGGAATACCCAATACTGATCTGAATATAAAGAAATTATGCGTTTAATCACAACTGAAAGATCAACTCAAAACTAAAGTTGAATCTAGTACTATATCTAAATATAAGCCTCTAACTGACTAGAGATGTTGGGACATGCCCCAGCTAACTCTAGCAAAACTGAAACTGAAAAGGGGAGACTAAACAGAAAACATGTAAATCGTCCTCGAAGAATGATGAATCACCACTGATACTGCTAAACTGGAGATGGGGATTCTATCTATGCTTGATCTGAATGCTGAGAACATGAACCTACATCATGAGAAGATGTAGCGCATAGTATGCGTCAGTACTTGAAAGGTACTGAGAATGCAGGATAGAATAAAGTTGAACAATCACAAACATAACTAAAATATACTAGATACTAAGCAATGATATAATTTTAATATGATACGGATACTGAGATGTACTTAATATAAAACTAAACTGAATGCAATGACCAAGTACATAACATACTGAAACTAAATACTGAAATGTAATTGGAAACCTGGTCAAATACACTAGAATCTGACTGTAGGAGCTACTATTAACCGACATAAAACCACATGGGCTAAATGTAAAGTTCGATGTATACACCACATTGAGAGAACCTAATATACCTTGCTAGGGGTATAAAGGCTTGACTAACATGATCACTAAATTTGATGACCAACAGAGGGGATATATAAACCTACGGGGGCATGTAGTTCTGGTACTATAAGGGTATGCTGAACCCTAGTCATTCTCGGTTCTGAGTCTACTCCCAACTGGAATGTGTATACACAACATAACAGAAATACTGGATAGCTCAATGTTCTGACATGCAAATCTTAGAATGCAACATATATAAACGGATAATGTGACATTCGAAGCTGGAGCATGTATATCTGTTTAAACTAACCTAGCAAGTGTAATTCATTAACTAAGAGAATCTACAGAACTAGGGTTTTGAATTTCATGCAATGAACTAAGCAATATCTTCACGAAAACATGATAATATGATCAGGAATACTATAACAGCTAATCCACAACAATTCTCCAAGGTTTGAGAAACCCTATGTCTAAACATGATATCAAGAATCTGACTGCATTTTAGAGACCTAGTGGATGAAAGGAACCCACTAGTGAAATCCCACATACCTAGTGATGAATTCCATGGAGAAATCTTTCAATTTTGGGGCGGAAACTGACGAGAACTTGCTGCGTTCTTGTAGTGGGCTTGGTCGACTGTTTCTCCTTTTTTTCATTCAACTTGGATGAATTTTGGAGAATGAGTTGATTAGGGTAAGTTCTGATTAAGTTACTAGGCTTAAACTAACCAAAACTACGTAGTTTAGGGGGTTAAACGACGTAGTTTAGGGGTCCAACGCA
The DNA here is from genome assembly GCA_036250505.1 of Solanum acaule. Taxonomy (NCBI): domain Eukaryota; kingdom Viridiplantae; phylum Streptophyta; class Magnoliopsida; order Solanales; family Solanaceae; genus Solanum; species Solanum acaule. The sequence continues at coordinate 6,170 of JAJOOR010037233.1, read as the reverse complement.
TAGGGAAAAGACCAAACGACCCCTAACTTAAAAGTTGTCGGGGGTCACCGACGAACAGTAGGAGGACCGACGGTCTATTCTAGTAGGCCTTTGTTCGACGACTTGTACCTAGAAGCTGGGCATCTGACCTACGGCCCTGGACCACGGACAGTGCTCTATCCGTAGGTCCTGGCGTAGGTTGACCATTAGCTAAATTCTTATGGGAGTTCTGGGAGGGGGTTGTAGGTGGCCAACCATAGACTCCACATATGGTCCGTGGTTCACCCTACAATCTGTAGGTGGCACCCGTCGGTGGCACCAACAACTTTTTAAATGATTGCTGGTTGGTCTTTCTAGTATACGGGGTGTTACAGTACTAGTGCATACTTATGCGTACAGTGTTTCATTAATGTAGGATCCGACACTCTTACCCGTCATTCTCGTGGCTAGTTGATTTCATTCGGACTAAAAAGATTGTTGAGTCCTTGTGTTCCGTGGACCGATACACTTTTACTTGATTTATGTCTTTCTAGTTTTCGTATGATGTATGTGGTGTATGGGTTACGCCCGAACCACTTTTTATGCTTGTTAAATGGTCGGTCGAGACTGAAGTAAGGCTTCTGCTTTATCAAAAACTCTTATAAGATATAAGACTATGATTTTGTTTTCTTCATTCTATTATCTTCTATGAGGTATGCTAAGTGGCTTGTGTAGGGCCTCCCAGGGTCCTATGCACCATGTTACACCATGGGTATACTTTGGGTTGTGATCCAAAACTAGTTGATATGCATTAGCTAGTGTAAGGTAAATTAATTATTCATGTTCGTAGGGCCTTGGACGCATTTGTGAATGGATGGTTCCTTACCGTCTATGTTAGCAACGCTTCACCGCAGTTGTGAAGGGTTGGCCGGATGGCCATCCGCGTTTGAGGGATCTTCCTACTTAGATTGCAGCCCCTTATTCATATTGCCTTCGAGTTTGCGGGCTCCTTGTCACATTCACGAAGGTCAACTTCTCAAGCCTCTTCATTTGCCGACCCACAGGGTTGCGTTCCCAAAGAGCATTTCGGTTTGGTGTTTTATTTAAAGACTAGACCTCGATCCACAATGGACTCCACATTTAAAACTAGACATCTCTCTCATTTTAGCTCCAAAATTGGTGATTCTTGACTGGATTGTTCAGAAAGTGTGAGGCTAGGTTGGTGCGTGATGAAGGAGTGTTGGAGTTCTTTCTTTGAGTTAAAAATATGTTGATATGGGCTTCCTTAGTCTAATTCTTATACTTTAATTGAAAAAATGTTACATGCTAGTTATTTGAGCTATTTTGAACCTCGAATTGTGTTCCATTTTGGAACACCATTTTAGGGTACTGTTTAGGATCTTTTGATAACGTCATTTCTTGAATATCCTGTGTGGGTCCCACAATTCCCATTTTACCTCCAAAATTGATTCATCTAAATTTTAGTTAATCTAGTTTCTAAATGACCGTAATCACATTGTGATTCTATATTTCATAGTTTGGCAGTGTTCAGAGGTAACACAAAAGGAAAAAGCTCTAGAGACGTGATTTGAACCATGTGTGGTCGGCCTAAAGGTAAGCAACGATTTATTATCCCTCTGATTAAGCTTTAATACGTGAAAACATCATTATTTGTGTGAATTGGGGGAGGGTACCTAGGTGATCATGCTACTTTTCTTAGAAACCATATTTTAAGCGTATTTAAGAGTTTTTTGGAGTAGAAGCAAGCTAGTTGAGTTATTTGATCATTCTTACCATGTGGTTGGCCATGTTTTTTGTTGTTGTTAAATTGTAAGTGCATATTTTGCCTTACTATAGGCTTATTCCAGTGCTTCCATAGGCTTCTAATATTTGGAGCCTTAAGGCCTTATTTCTACTCTAACGTCGATTCAAAGGTTTAGCTCATTGTAGACTAGGGTAGCAGACTTAAGTTGAAAAACATAAGCCTTATTTTAGGCGTTGACTCAGCTTTGACGACCTTTAATCCATCCTCCCTATTTCTACTACCCTGAATGTTATATTTGAGATTTTGAGCTTCGCTTGGTGACTTGATGACTTGGGACTAAAGATGGTTCGATCTTGGAGTGTGGTACTGATTACTTGGGGGTGGACATTGTTCCACAATGGTTCTTGGTAATGATTTGGCATGAGATCCTTCAGCAACCCTTTATAGTCATAGATTCTAGTTCTTGTCATATTGCTCATTATACTCTACGGAGTTGATTACTACTGGTCATTGATTTAAGTTTAGGTCATGACACTCAATAACCTCTACGGAGTTGATACACATTGGATATGACCTATGGCACTTGGACACTGTCCGCGGTTCAAGATTTGGTCTCTACACTTATTAACTTGGGGTGGATTCTATTGGTTACTTGGAGGTTATTAATTGTTAGAGGTCTAATCTACACTTTCTCTGGATTTGGACACACCGTATTTCATTTTTAGTAGATTTATCTATTATGTGTACTTATCCGTCTTATGGAGGCCAATTTAGGTTTCCTTAAATTTGCGCACGAGTGCACCTTATGGGCTAATGTGGTCCTGTTAGGTTTAGCTTAGCTATAATTAATTCTTTTCTATTTTAGTAGACACCTGTACATTTCATTTAAATTCCACTTTGACCTATGTTTGTGTCTAGATTCAATCATTTTATATTGTTTTTACTTTTCATGCTCAGTCTCCCTATGATGCCTACTAAGTACCTTTTGTTTTGGTACTCATACTACACTCTGCATCTGTTTTGTCATGCAGGTCCGAGCACTAGCTACCATCGTTGATTACTCGAGCCTGTTGCAGCTTTGATCGGAGGCAATGGTGAGTAGTTGACGTCCTGTACTTACTTATCTTTACTTGTATTTTTGTTTTTGAGACAATTTTGTATTTTTGTCGACTTTTGGGACTTGTACTCTTTTTTTAGGCAGCTCTTAACTTGTAACTTCCAGGTTTTGGAGGGATCTATTGTGTATATATCTTTTGTCTTGCTTTCATTATTTTTTTGTGTTTCGGTTATTAATTTACTGCTTCCGCATTGTTTCTAGCCTTTTATCAATTACTTGATGTTCTGGGTTACAGGTAGGATTACCCAATGATGGGTTATAGTAACTCGAGAATTCGAATCGTGACAAAAGCATGGCAAACGTATGCAAGTAATGAGTCTCAAATCATAAATAAGGAGATATTGTTCATGAAATTAATTGACACTATTCTTTATGCATATGTTAACAAAATATATTTTGAATGACACATAGTTCTTTCGTAAATGTCGAAAAGTTGCAATTGCACCACAAATTACAGAAATGCTTATTGGCAAAAAGTAATGCAATTTTTGTCCCACATCAAACAATACAATATATTTGAACAATATAATTATCGTAAAATAAAGGATTAACACATGCATTAGAAACTAATGTGCCAAAAGAAGAAACCGTAGATTGTTTCCTATAGATCTATTAATAAGGTTTATACATAATGTAAAACAGGCATGCAAATTATCATATGCAATGCAAGAAAAATTAAAAGTAGAAAGAAAGAATCAAGAGTACAATTTTTAATCTGAAATTCTTTTGCATTAAATAATAAGTCTCTCTTACTAAAATGTTCGAGCATACATATCTAATATTTCACTTGTGAAGATTCATCCTTCGTTACTATCAAGCTGAGACTATTGTTTCGTTCTCGTTAATAGTGGTCTTGAAAGCTTCCTCCAATTTGCATCAGCCTTCAACATTGCAAAGAATTCATAGTGACTTATATGTTCACCATGTAAGAGAATGGAATGTCAACACATAAATAATCATGCATGACAATTGCATTTTTTAATTTTAATAGAGAATACAAATTTACTAGTTATATGATGCAGTAGATGGACATGATTTTTTTAAATAAGAAACCCTAATACCAAATAGAATCCTAGCTAATACAAATCTAAAATAATTAAACTTTAACATAGCTATTGAACAATATTAAAATTTTACTAGGAAGAGTGAGTCACGTCTAAATTTATTACTTAATTTAAGGAGGACCAGTGCCTTTGCCTTTTCGTAATGGTTTGGTACAATAGTAACAACACACACCGACCACTACTAGTACGCTTTTTTTGTAGTTTTCGTAATATATTTAACTATCTTATTTTTTCCTTTTTAAATTCAATTGCAATGGTCAATGAGTTTTATTTTTCCCTTTGGTACTGAGAATTTTTTTTTTAATTTCATTTAATCGATAAAAAGTATATTTTTTTAAAAAGGAAATCCTTAAAAATGTGAAAAATGATTTTGTTAATAGAAATAAGAAAAAACAAGTTTCATAAGTAACTTTCGAATTTATTATCTCTTTTATAAAGTAAAGAGTTTTGATTCCTTAGATGCAAGCAAACAGTTCAAGAAGTAGGAAGAGAGATGATTTTTCCTATAGTTATGAACAAGATAATATGTTTCTAAGATTGTGGTATTATAATATATTCTTGAAATCAAATATATAATGCATATATTACATAAATCATGGTTAGAAATTTATTTCGGTCAATAATATCTTAGGTGCAACTCTTTGGTGAAAGGCACTATCTTTTCACAATAAAAAATTGATGAAAATAAATATTTGAAGTTTAAAATCTTACCAAAAGGAAATCAGCCACATAAGGAAATTACTACAACATGATGGAAAATACTGAAGAGGAATAAATTACAGAGAAAAGACAGAAGCCATTTTATTTGTATTGAATAATTAATTTACAATGAAGAGAACATCTTTATTAATAGTGAAAAATAGATTTAGTCCCTAGTTAGGATTTCTATCTTTTTTCCAAAGAAATAAAATAATTGAATTTTAAATGTCATTCAGTTTTATAAATTACTACTACAGTTACAATCAAAACTCAAACTTAGCTTGAATGTGATTTATTACTAATGAAATCAAACTTAGCTTATTTGTCGCTAAGATTTTGCAATGACAACCAAATGCTAACCAACACTCAAGACTCAAACACAGACAAAAATATATCAATTCATTGATAGCATCAATGTAGTTAAAGAAGGAAAATGAAAACTGTTATGTTTTTTAAACACATGCTCAGAGGTATTTCATTACGTACTAAAGGATGACTATTTTTTCCCGACTGGGTTCATTAGAACTATTGAATATTAGAAAAACAATTCTCTTTTATAAGGTAAAAATTTAATAAGGAAAGTAGTATTAGAATAACTTGGAACGCACACAATTTTCACTTTGTCGTTAGCATTTTCAAACCATTTCCCTCTTTCTTCATATTTTTATCAACTCAATTTCTTGTGAATTAGAAAAATAAATGAAATTTTAGAAGTACAACATGGCTGATAGCTCTAATGAATTGGATAATGATATGACTGAACAACAAGACAGTGGAATTCACAAGTTTTTAGAGGATGACTTTAAGATTGCTGCTTATCAACATAAATGGAATGAAGAATCTAAATTACCTGCTTACTACATTCAAAGAAGGGACATGAATTCAAAGATCTGTTAAGAAACATGTAGTGTCTTTCCTCCTGTCTAAATCATTAATGATGTTTCGAGCAATGTCCGAAGAAGGGAATCATTAGATAGTTAGTTCATTATTATAATACTAGCTAAGAACTACATGTAATAAATCTTCACTCTACTTTTATTAAATATAAAATGATGATTTTCAATCTAATCCTATTTTCTTTTGTCTCCTGATCATTCTGCGAATAAAGTCTCATGTCATTTCCTTTATATCCTTCTTAAAAGTGCCAAAGTTCTAAGTTCTATCGGGGGCTATTCCTTTGTCACGGGTGCGAGAATGAATATGATTGTAATCATGTAATCAAAGATTGGAAACTTATTCATCCTCATCAACATTATCATGTATTTGTTCTAGTTTCGGTTTGTGCATTTGATCCTCAAGAAAATATTGAATCATATAATCACATTGTCACTGTAGTCCCTCCTTCTGTTCAGCCAATTCACTTATTCAAGATTTACTCATATCAATATAATTCTAGGAGGTGCTCTTCCTCAAAATGTCTTGATTAGAAGATACATTTGTTATTGGTGGGAGATATTATATGAGGGGGATGACTTACTGAAATACAACATCAAATGATCTACCAATATTTAATGTGAAAAATGAGATCACAATACAATATGAGTGATGCAATGTAACTAATTGTAAT
>JAJOOR010037232.1:0-15658 GCA_036250505.1 Solanum acaule | reverse complement strand
AAAGATATGACCATTTAAAGTTGACCCTTACAACTCACTAGTTCAAATGACTAGTTTCCGGACGTCACGGTCATTTCTCATCATTTCATCAAGTTCTCAACTCCAAACTCACATGTGAGGCTCTAGTTTCACTAGTTCGTTTTTAGGGTTGTTACAAAGAATGGTTTTATTAAGAACAAGTTGTATTGATGACCAGGAAAGTTAATCCGAAGAAGCAAACTTCAACACTCCCCAAAACAACAAAACCATCATTGTGGGAGGTTAAAGATGATACAATGCAAAGCGGCCTTTAATTATCTTGTTTCGTCGTGGCATATCCCCCCCCCCACCACAAACACCCTTGGTTCAGGGGGGACTAGAAAAAACTTTTCGTTATCCACCCTTCGTCGGCCCTTGTCGCCTTCCTTAAAAATCTCTAAGTGGTTATATGGGTTACCTTACCTACGAATAAAGGTAAGAGTGTGACAATTCCTCAAGAAATGCATTTTCATAAGAGTAAGAACCACCTGAGCTATCATTAGTGTTAGGGGATCCCATTTTTGCAATTGGATGTTTGAGACATTATTAAGTAAAAGTGGAGTCAAACACAAAGTTGTCACCCCCTATCACCCACAAATGAGTGGCCAAGTTGAGGTAACCAAAAGGGAGATCAAAGGAATTTTGGCCAAAACGGTGAATGCAAATATGATAGATTGGTCCGAAAATTGGAGGATTCCCTATGGACATATCAGACCGCTTTCAAGACTCACATTTACATGTCTCCATATCAACTTACTTTTGGAAAATATTTTCACTTTCTCATTGAGTTGGAACACAAAGTATTGTGGGCTTTGAAAAAACTGAATTTTATTTGAGATGAAGCTTTCAAAGAAAGAGTGAACCAATTGCATGAAATGGAAGAATTTCGTTTGAAATCCTACGGAAGTTCACCCATATGCAAGGAAAGGATGAAAATATGGCATGATTCCATGATCTTAGAAAGAGAGTTTAGAGTAGGTGATTTAGTGTTGCTCTACAACTCAAGGTTGCGGTTGTTTCCTAGAAAATCTAAGTCAAAGTGGTCCGGACCATTTTAGGTGGTTCATGTGTATTGTAATAGAGCTATTGAATTGGACAATGAGGAAGGTTATAGTTCAAGGTGAATGGGAAGCGTTTGAAACTATAATTGGAAGAATGCCTAGGGGTGGCCGTCATTGAAGTGATCTATTTGGATGACATCGAAGGTAGACTCAAGCTAAGATTCTGCTCCTGAGCGTAATGGTATAAGCATGCCTGACTGTGAGACCGACTGGTCGAACATAGACGTTTATAGTGCGTGTCTATATCGTGTCATGACGTAAACTAAGGCACTTCTTAAGAGGCAACCTAAGGTTTACTTTACGTCATTTTAATGACGTGTGTTAAATATGTAGGTTGGAGTTGGATATGAAAGCACTGGAAAAGAAGGCAAAGTAGGCACCCATTAGGGTATTGCCAAACCATTCGGCGTATCTCCAAAAATCACAGTTCTCCTAGTTCCTTGAGTTGACATTTTGGTAACGCATTGGTCATTTGACGATTAGTCGAGTGCATTTTGGCGACGGTCTGGCTGTCGCGGAATTTAACAGACCATTGAAGCCATTTAGAGATAGAGAGGATTAGTAAGTTACATAACACCATCGGTGATCCACCAAACTATTCTCATAGTTAGTCGAGATCACCGAAGTGTCATGACCTAAAGACCAAAGGTCATTTTTTAATTTTAAGCTTGAACCCTCTAAATCTTTCGTTATTTCTTCTTTCCTCTTTCATTCACCTAATTTATTTCTTAGTTCTTTTTTCTCTTTGCTTTGAAATAATTTCATCAAGTTATAATATCTTCAATTTGGATTGCATTCCCAATGTCCCCTACCCCCTGTGCATCCGAATACTTGAATTATTTAAGAGGTTGGTTTTGTTTATCCTTTGCTCTTTTAAATTATCTCATGATTGTTAATAGACAGTCTTTTATTTGATTGAATGCCTAACTTATTCATTGTGATTTCCTATTTTTTATTCGAAGAATGAACTTGTGCATTTCAATTGGTGGTGGTTAATGGTATTGGGTTGTGAAACTTGGTAGTGAATGATTTAGTGCTTGTTCATTGATTATTGTTGGGTATGTGTAGGTGATTGTGCCATGAAGTTATTTTTTAAGCATTGGTGAAGTCTGAGTAGCATGTGATTGAACAAATGACTTGATTGGTTTAATGATAGATATGGTGATGTTTTAAAGGAAAATCGTTATTTTGTTAGGAGTTTTGGTGAAATTAGGAGAACTCTGAGTATCCTTGTTTTAGAATCCATGTGGGCAAGTTGAATGTTGATTGTGATATGCATTTTTGAGATTTGTTTGGTTTGAATTTATGCATGGGTGTCACTTGGGCGATGGGTCTGAGCTCTTTTGGTGGTACACCGAACATTCGGCGATGCACCGAATGGCACCACAGTGTGTCAATTTTAACAGTCGTGGAGTTCTTGAGTTGTGAACATTTGGTGACCTTCATCAGGCTTGCTGAATAGATTTGGTATATCACCCAACCCCCCCCCCCCCCCCCAAAAAAAAGAATTTGTTAAGTCATTTGAGGGGAGCCACTATGAAATTTAATGATGATTCTCTCTTATCGCCAAGTGTTTTTGGCGATCCACTGGCCTATTTGGCAAGCAATAGACTACATTTTCATCTAACACTCACTTTTATTGTTTTCTCTTATGTTGTGATATGTTTTACACCTATTCCTTGTGAAAAAGTGATATCAATGAAGTAGACCACACCTAATATTCCTCTTCATCACATTCCCAAGAAACAAAAGGGGATAGTAATAGCGAAACCTCTAACTACATAGCAACCCACACAACACAAATCTAAGTGCATGAGTGGTAAGGGAAAACAGAAGCTACTTAACAACCCACACAACACAAGTCCAAGTGTGTGAGCAGTAAGCGCAAAAAGAGGGTTTTATAATCTCGAGAGGATGAAGATAGTGAAAAATCTGATCCCTTGGAATAATCCTAGTGGAAGTTTGTCCACGAAGCTGATAGGGATGGGTCTAGTACCCCATGTGTATTGTCCATTCCCATAAGTGCCATAAATAATTTAAGTGGAGTGAGATTCGATCCAAAGCAGTTCATGATCCTATTGATGTGACCTTGCTATCCCCAGCTCCTACGGTAGCTCATCGACTACTTAATTGTCTAAAAGTTATGAGGCAACGAACAATTCTATAGTAGAAGAAGTTATCCATGCATGGTGTGCTGAATAGGTATCTTGAAATATGATTTAACATTAGATATCATAAGTTATAACAATTTACAAAAGCCCAAGCCCATATGTTCCAACTTGGGTCCGGGAATTCTATGAAACTTATGTCAAGCTCTTGCTTAAGGGTAAGAAGAAATAGGGCATAAAAGAAATTGTTGAGACTGTTGAGGTTCGAGGGAAGATATTCAAGTGTAATGAAACTTTAATTAATAATGTTTTGAATTTCACGATCAGAATTTGTCACGAGTCATCAAGTAAACTCAGGAGGACTTTAGATGAGTTGAGGGGGTGGCTTGCTCCATTATGAAGTGATGCTACTCCTTTATGGATTGCGAGGGTTGTAGTAATTGAGAAAAAAGACATAAGTATGGTAACATGATACTAGCTCGGGTTCATGGGTAGTTCTTTGATGCCATCACAGAATGAATCCATCATTCCCAATCCGAAAGCGGCTTTGCTGGGATCGATTATAGATAAGGAGAAGTATGATTTGGGGATGATCATTGCTCCGAATATTGCCACACTGGCTCAGAAAAACCAAACCTATCTCCCATTCTCGTGCCTGATCATTGAGTTGTGTTGAAAGGCTGGTGTGCCCTTTATGGCCAAGACAAATGTGAAAATCACCCCGACTTACGCTTATGACATTTGTAGGATCAAAGCCTTTGAGATGAGGTTGAGCGTAGAAAGAGAGAATGCAATATACATATCATTACATATAATTTAAGGTGTGTTTCTCAAACTTATAAGTGATAATTTAGGTGTGTTTCTCACACTTCCAATAGTTTAGGTGTGAAACTCAAAAAATGAGATAGTTTAGGTGTGTTTACTTTAGTCTTTTTAATTTTGAACCTTCTGCTATAGTGAAAATTTTTCCATGTGGCAATTATGTTTTTTCAAAAGGAAAAATGTCTGATATACCTCTGAATTTTGTCATTTAGAGATGATATACTCCTCGCTATAAAAGTGGGTCACATACACTCCTACCAGTATAAAAGTGGCTCACATATATCTCTATTGTTACAAAAGTGACTCACATATACCCTTTTCATCTAACGGAAGTGAAAAAATAATAATATTATATAAATTCTTTTTGATATTTTTTTTAAAATCATGTAAGGATTTATCATATATGATCCTTCTAACACATGATTTCTTTTTTGACTTCTTTGATTATCATTATTTGGGTTTCTTTTTTTCTTTTATTCTTTAGTAAAAATATGAGAAATAAAAAGAAAGAAGTGTGAATGGAATAAGAGAAAAAAGTAAGAAATTTTTTTTAACATTGTTCTTTTGCGTGTATGTTGTAATTTATTTTTTTGTATTTGTAAAAAAAAACTTAGGGCATCGATGATAAATTTTATAAGAAAGTTAGTGAAAAATAAATTTGATCATCAAAATAATAAATCCAAATTAGTTGTTGAATCAAAGAAATAAAATATGTACATGTGAGAAGGATCAAACATACCCCTACATGAATATTTTTAACAAAAAATAAATTTAAAATAAATAGTTTCACCTCTGTTAAAGGAAAAGGGTATATGTGAGTCCTTATGTAACAATATGGGTATATATGAGCCACTTTTATAACGATGGGAATATCAGTTGTAAAAGACAAAATTGAGGGTATATCATACCCTTTTCACTTTAAAAAGAGAGAGTGTAATACACCCACTATCACATATTACTTGAGGTGTTTCTCAAACAAATGAATGATAATTTAGGTGTGTTTCTCACACTCTCAATAGTTTATGTAAAAAGTAAAAAAAAATTATAGTTTGCACGTATTTTTGACATTATGTCATGAGCCCAAAGTAACCCTAGGTGTAACATGGAGAATAGAACCCCGGGAGACCCTAAACAAGCTACTTGAAATAAGAATGACGTAAAAAATATATAACGAGAGATAATAGGGTAAAAAGGTCTCATATCATATAAGAAATCTAAACATAGGTGTGGAATACTAAATTGTGTCTGACATAGCCTGCCAAGTCTAAAGTGCATAAAAGTTATTTTGTCACGACATAGGGGTACACCCTGGATGTAACATGGCGTACTTGACCCCGAAGGGGTCTCATACAAGCCCTTAACATATCATAACATAAGATAATAGAAAAGTACGGAAATTTTGAAACTTTATCCATACAATCGAAGTCTTTATAAAAGCAAGCGGAAGTCTTACTACACTTTGTCTCAAACCATCTATTACAACTTTGAATAACTCTTGGGACATAGCCTATACAATAGTCTCAAAACCTAAAGAAAGACAAAAGGAAATGGTGGCTTTGTCCCCGAAGCTATGAGGACTCATCAAGTCTTCAACTACTTGCTCCTTAGAAACCTATCCTCAAGAATGGAACTCAAATCACCGAACCCTATATTTGGTAAGAATGTAGGCAAAAATATGCGTTAGTACAAAATTTACTAAATATGATAGCTAGCATAAATCATCAACATGAGCATATAAGAGACATTAGTCAATATAAGACATATAACATATTCATAAGAGACAATAACATAAGTCATAAGCATAAGAGACAACAACATAGTCAATGCATCTAAGTCAACATCATATAAGAGAGTTATTTCATAAGTCACCTAAAGGCAAGCTTGTGCAATGCATGGATAAGATCCCATAATCCCATCCGTACTAAGCAAGTCACTTTAGGTTCTCATTTATCTTTATTACCTTTTTGATCCCATCCTTATCTTATGTCTCAAAAACAAGGGAAAATTCACCTTTAGTCACACATGTGTTGGAAAGCAACTTATAGCAATAATATGATATAAGCATGCATCATAACCATAAGTCATAAACATGTTCATTACATAAATCATCATATCATAAGAAACACATATCATAACTACCCTCAAAGCATACTTGTGCAATGCATGAATAAGACCCCATAAATCTCACTCATGCTAAGTAAAGCTTCTTCAGTAAGCATAGTTCATACTAGACTTAACCTTGTGGGAATTAGCCTTAACCAACATAGACCATGTGAGCTTCCATGGAATCAGGTGTTACCCACACCGAAAAGGGTTGTCCTACTTGCCTAAGGTAGAACTATGGCGTGTTAGCTTTAGGTGGATCCAATAGCTAATAACCTACGGGGGCACGTAGTTTATGGGATAAGGATATTTCTACTAGAAACCCGGACTCACTGAGGTAGAAGGTTTCCATCTCATGAGATACATATGTTAGGAACCCAGACTCACTGAGGTAGAAGGAACCCATTTAGAAAGCGGGACTCACTGAGGTAGAAGCTTTCATCTCATATTTAATATCCACTCGGTGCTAAGCTTAATTCCCACGAAATACTTTATTACATCATAACTTGATTCATGTATTATGGAAGGATGTCCTTGACAATCAATCCAAAAAAGTTCATTAGGATAGCTGTTAGATCATGTGTGAGAATAACCTTTCACCGTCCATGTCTACATGTTCATATTAGATTCAATTAGGTGAGAATATCCTTTCAACCTTAGAATCTTTATTATGTGAGAAAACATTTCACATCATGTTCATTATGTGTTCATGATAATAGTCTTTCAAGCAACACAACAACATTATCATAATCATACATAGGTATGTAAATGAGAATGTCCTTTCAACAACACACACAAGATCATCAATCATAATCACTTTACTCTCAAAGTGTTCTTAATGCATGTACATAATCTTCATAAACATGCATAATATCATATATTTCCCTTTCAAGGATCAAGGCTTATATCAAATCTACACATCTAGAATGAGTACATTAGACATGGATATAATCACAATTCAAGTAATCAAGTCACTTCATGCATAATCTCATATACTCATAATATAGGTCATGTGGGTAAAGTCATTCCATAATCATACCATATACAATTCAATATACATAATAGTTTCACTCTCAAAGCCTTAACATTTCTAGTTTATTCATGCTAGCTTTTACCCTCAAGGCTTTAGAAATCACATTCATACTACAAGTCTTACTTTCAAGCAATACTTCATGTGGTCATCATATATGCCTAATTCTCAAGACAACTTGACCACATGCTTTATTCTATAGTAATTCTAATCACATATTATCATGTTAACTCAATCTCAATCACCACACATCATGATTCATCATACAAGCCCTAATCACATTCAATTCATGTCTATAGGCTTTACTTTTAGGCAATTCATATCTAGGTGATCTAAAAAGTAATCCATCAATCTTAGAGGATCACATCTAAGCCCTCAATTCCCCTTTCATGGCATAAACCTCAACTATATCAACTTCACCCTAAAATCATATGTTAATCATGAATACATGAGAAATCATACTAAAATCATAATAAAGGTTCAACTTCAAGCTTTAATAGTCTTGATCCATCATAAATACTATAGTACAATTCAATTCATGTTTACATGCTTTTATTCTTGAACAATTACTACTCATATCACCAATTCTAGAAGATCATATCTAAGTCTTTAATTTCCCTCTTTAAGGCACAAACCCACATTACTACAATTCATTAATTAAACTAGGGTTAGCCATGAAAAATATATAATATCATCTTAATAGAATGATTCAATACTAAATCAATCATAAACAAGTACTATCCACTCAATTGGAATCATACTCAACTTAACCCACAATATTAGAAGAAACCCTAGCTAGAATTGGGGGTTTTCCTTCACAATTGGGGGAAACCTAGGGGGCTCCATGGATGAATAAGCTATCATACCTTGATTATAAATCCCTCACCAAGCTTGCATCAATGGAGGAATTTTCCCTAACTTGCTTATCTTCTTCTTCTTCTTCTTCTTGAGTTTTCTAAAGAGAAGATTTTTTTGGGGAAGTTGGGTCCTTTGGTGAATTGAAATAATGATTTTAGGATGACTTAATTAGGGGTCTAATAGCTTTATATAGGTGGTCTAATTACTAATAAAATGACACCACTTAACCCTTAACTAATCATGGACATTTCCCTTAATCCCCCAACTTGACCCATTTAAGGACCAAGGCAGTCTCACCCACGAGACCACGCCCACGGATTGTGGGTGGGTCCATGGGGCGTACTGGTGCTCCGTAGGTGGTGGCCTGCAGGTCCTAAGTTAGGGTCTTGACCCACGACCCCTTCCCATGAGGTGTGGGTCCACCTACTGGCATGAGTCACATCCGTAGGTGGCCCATTTTTGGGCAGTTTCTAGGGGCTGTTTTGGGTCCCCCTCAAGGACCCTTGGTTGGTCCTTGGGGAGTCGTACCTTGATGCCCTAGCCCTAAAACCTTCATTCTAAGTACGGGAAGTCATAATTATGATTCTAACCCTCACATCAAACTCTAGAACCCTCACGTAAAGCTCTAGTTTAACCTACTAATTTTTCAGGTGTTACATATTCTGGCGAGGAGCACCAAAACCAGAGTAATTAGGCTGGGCTTTCCTACCATCCTTTCCCTTAGTAGTTTGTAATGGACAATCTCTCATATTTTGTCCTCTCTTCCCACAACCATAGAAAATATCTGTATCGGCTAAGCATTTTCCCAAGTGACTCTTGCCACACTTTTGGCAAGCGAGAATAGAAGGTACATTTCCACTCCTTTCTTGAAGCTTCGGGTTAGACTCCCTATCCTTGTTGAGTTTTAAATCCAGAACATTAGAAGAACTTTGACTGGAGAACTTTTGTCGGAATTGAAAACAACCATGCCCACCAGACTTAGAATGAGGAAAAGTCACCATCACTGGTCCTTGCGCTCTTTGATTCCCTTGAATTTTCTAATTTACTTCTCCTCTTCAATTTGTTGGCCATGTATCATCAAAGGAAATATATCCATCTCCTTAATCAACATGGAGGTTCAGCACTCTTTGACCACTATTTCGGGCACATCGATGCAAACATACTAATCCTTACGCTAGAATTGACAACCATAGTCAGAGCATACTTAGACAATTGAGTAAAATTCAATGCATATTTTTTCCCACTCATTTTCCCTTGACGGAGATTAATGAACTCAAGCACCTTTGCCTCTCTCATCTCAAGAGGAAAGAAACGATCAAGGAAAGCCCTATTGAATTTCTCCCAATCAAGAGGACCCACATCGATAGCCCTCTGTTCCTTCCATTAGTTGAACCAAACTTGAGAAACACCCTTGAGTTGATAAACAACCAATTCCACCTTTTCCATCATTGACACTCCTATAATTTTCAGTATATATTATAAATATCATTAATAAACTCTTGAGGATATTCCTCAACTTTCAACCCATGGAACTCTGGAAGATTCATCCTTGTGAAGTCCCTCACCCTTGCTGTCCTTGTAACCATAATTAGGTTCACGGGAGAAACTGACTCTCTATTGGCTTTGACCGTCATAGCTTGAGTCAACACTTAGAAAGTGGCTCGAAATTCGACATGAGTCACTTGCTCGGCCAAAGGATCGACCGGCACTTGAGGAATCTCTGGATCCATATCATTAGCATACCTTCTTGCATTAGCCCTTCGAGGAGGCATATCCTGAAAAACATCGGACAAGAGTTAGGAGAAAGACCTTTATAGAGATAAACTTTATGGCACGACTTTAGAATAGTGAAAGAAGTGAAGTTTTCTAAACACCTTGTAGCCTCTTATTCATAAATATGATGCATTTCACACTCATGAATAAGACTCTACTCAATGCAGTTTGTTTGATATCCTAGGATATTTTCTAAAACATGGTTCTAATACCAAGTCCCTAGGTGTGACATGACGAATAGAACCCCGAGAGGTCCTAAACAAGCCACTTGACATAAGCATGGCGTAAAAGAAATACAATGAGAGAGAATAGGCAGTACAAGTCTCATATCATATAAGAAATCTAAACATAAGTGTGTTCTACTAAACTGTGATATAGCCTTTCTATTCATCATAAGAGTGGTTGTGACGTAACCCATACACCACGTACGAGTCTGAAATGAAAAGACAGTAAAAGAACTAAAACATCTGTGTTTTTGTCCTAAGAGCATGAGGACACACCGATCAAATGTGTTAGTAGAACAATCCAAGCTAGCCACTAGTGGGAGGATGAGTATTAGACCCTATATTATGAGACAATATAGGCACAAGTATAAATTAGTACGATAAATGTACTAAGAATGAGGAAATGCATAAAGACATATGAGAAACTTTAAACATGATATGCATGACCAAGTAAATCGTGATAAAAGCCTATATAATGAAATCTCAAATCATATATGAGGTCAGTGCATACCTAAAACCATTTAAGAATCTTTCATAATACTTTTGAAGAAAAAATAGTTCATTTGTGGGATATTTATGTTAAACGACAATAAGATCATGTGAGCTATAACATGAAATCTAGCATGACCCTCACACCGAAAAGGGAAATCTATTTGTCAAGGTAGATCTCTGTTACATTCATTCTTTTCTAAAGTGAATCCATAGTTTAGGTAATTTCAAACAATCTTATAGGGGCACGTAATTTGGGACAAGGGAAT
This sequence comes from Solanum acaule, assembly GCA_036250505.1. Lineage (NCBI taxonomy): Eukaryota > Viridiplantae > Streptophyta > Magnoliopsida > Solanales > Solanaceae > Solanum > Solanum acaule. Next base: position 4,903 of record JAJOOR010037232.1, on the reverse strand, counting down.
TTTTACTAAATACCAAACATCTACTAGCAGTAGGTCCTTCATTCCAAAGTCCTCTCAATGCTAAGTAAATCTCAAAGGAAAAGACATAATCATATTCATATCAAAATACTTTGAAAGGCAACAATTAAGACTACCAATCCAGTCATAAGTTCATATTATAGTAGCTCCTTTCAAATCATGATTTCATAAAACTTTCATAGTATACACTTACCTTTCTAAGCATCTAAATCATGATTTCATTCAATTGTGACAAAACCTTTCACAAGTTATTGACACTTTATCTTAAAAGCATCGTTTAGTCATAAACCATTATTTTCATAAAACATTCACAAATTCTTAATCAAATTCATGATCATAGTTCATAATTTCATAAGCATTGTTCATAATTTAAGTTCATAAAATAGGCATAGGCATGGGTCCCTATGAAATCAATTGAATTTCATGTACTTGAATCAAATCATGCATAATAAGATTGAATATAAGCAATTGAATCATAATAAATAGAACCCATGGAAAATTGCATGAAACCCTAATGGAATTGGGTGAAATCAACTTAGGAGATTGAGATTCTTTTGGGACTCTATGGATGAAAGAGATTCATTGACGAATTCCCACATACCTTAGCAATCAAGGCCTAAAAGCAATGGAGGAAGAAACCTTGAAGCCTTATTTCTTCACCTTGAAGCTTTTGAGAGAATTTGGAGAAAGGGACTTGAGAGAATTGGAGGGCTTGAGTGAATGGAGGGAATGAGTTAGGTTTTGAAGAGTAAAAACAATTATAGGGGTAGTTATAGGGCTAAAACGACATAGTTTAGGATTTAATTGGGTAGGAAAAGACCAAAACAGCCTTAATTAAAATATGTCAGACAAGCTACATTTGGACCTATGGTCTGTAGGACTTTCTACGGACTGTCCTGATGAATCGTAGAACCTATTACTAGGGCTCATTATTTCTGATCCATTTCACAAAACCTTCCTCCTATGGTCCGTAGGACTTTCTACGGGTCGTCCTGGTCATCCGTAGAACCTGTTACTAGGGTTCATTATTTCTATTGTTTTCACAAAACCTTCCTATGGTCCGTCCCACTTTCTACGGCTCGTAGACACCTATCTATAGAACCCATGTTCAAGTCCAAAATTTCATTAAGTCTAGATAACTTCTACGGATCCCACCTATGACCCGCATACCATATGACGACTCATCAACTCCTCTCGCAGACCTGAGGTCTCAAATCAATTCTCTAAATGACTCTACGGGCACTTCCTACAGCCCGTAGACCATCCTCGATTCGTTTTGGCTACTCGTAAGTCAACCATCGGAGACTTGACATTTTCCCAAATATCAATTGAATCCTACAATTGCCTTCCTACGGCCCGTAGAGCTTCCTACGGCCCGTAGAGCTTCCTACGGCCCGTAGAGCTTCCTACAGTACGTAGATGGCTTCCATAGATCCTGCATTAGTGCCCAAAATGCATTCTTCCTTTCAAATCTGACTTTCCAATTTCTGAGGTGTTACACATTAACTCTTCAAATTTAAGATAAATTGGTTCTACTTATGGACATGTTACATATATGTGTGAAACTTGAAACATGTACCTTGACAAACCAAATTTCAGATGCTATTGACGAAAGTTTGGCCTTGGCCATGATAAGTCAAACTTAACTAAACTCATATGCGAATTTTCCAATTTCAATATAGTCTCATATGCCTAAAGTTATTTTCAAAGTGATTAAACTTCGACCATACCTTTAATGATGGTCCCAAAATGGACTATCCATCCATTTCCAGCAAGTTTTTGCTTTCTTGTGTGAAAATTTTAAGGTAATTGACAATATAGATTAAAATTTTATGTTGTTAGATTAACCTAGATGTATTTAAGGCGCAATGCACAATTGTATTAACACGTAAAATAGTTTCAAGACGGGAATATTTGTTTTTACCTATAATATTGTTCACAAGCTAGATTTTAATTATCATACTTTGATTGTAATTACCATAAGATCATAAATCATCTAAATTTGTTGTAGTAAGTCGAAGATATGACGTTAATAAATCATTCTAGACTTTACGACATGTTTGATGTGGTGAATAAACGAAGATAATTTTTTAGTACCCTTTAATCCCCTGTTTGGTTACAAGTTTGAGACAACTTATCTCAGGATTAATAATTAGTACTGAAATAAGTTATTCATGTCTCTAGGTGGAATAATAATCCTAAGAAAACTTATCTCAAATTAAAATAGTTAAAATGATAAAAATATCCCCTCAAACCTCTTTTATACATCACTTTCACATCTTTTAAACTTATGAAATGTATTTTTATAAACAAACAACTTATTTTTATAAATTATACAATGCATGTTATTATCAATACAACAAATCAAATATTCAAGAAATAATATTAGAATAACTAATTTCAACACAACTAACCTCAATATAATATAACTAATTCCGCTATAATTAATTCCATCATAACTTATTTTCTAACCAAACTAACCCTTAGTATGTTTGAAGTACTGAATACGTATACACCGACTTATTTGATGGCATCTCTTATTAGGTCAAGATTGTTGGATTAATAAAACATTTTTTGAAGTGTACTAAAATAATTGAATTGATATAGTTCTGATATGGTCTTTTATAGTATGTTTGACCATGTTTGTAAAAATATCTATCTTTTTTTTAAAAGTATATTTTTTTTAAAATAAATATTTTAGATAAAAAAACAATCTGTATTTGATCAATAAATATAAAAGATATTTTTGAGCAACAATTAATCTTTAAACAAACTTTTTAAAAAATACTTTTAACAAAAATATTTTTCAACAAAAGTAAGCTTGACCAATTAGACACCTTTTATGATTACAGTGTCTGAAACAAGAAAATGTTTAAAAGCAAAAGAAAAAAAAACATAAGAAAAATGCTTATATGGTAGATAAAGTAGATAATGTTATGAATTATGATGGAACGATTGAGATTTCTGAAATCAAGAAACTTTGAATTCAAATTTTAATTATTAAAAAAGTTCATGTCGAAAGCATCACTTCCCGAAATAGATTGTTCAATAAGCAAATCACTATTGAACACTGGTGGCTTAATTCTTACCCTATATTGTAGATTTATTTTTGGCTTATAAATAAAATAAACTAACTTATGCCAATAATATAATTTTATACTCTCTCCGTTTACTTTTACTTGTCACTTATTCTTAAAATGGATTTTCATTTTTACTTATCACTGTTTTGACATATAAAAAAAACAAAAACAATTATTTATTTTTTTCCACATTTTATACTCAGCATGAAATATTAAATTTTTCAATACCTAATACTAAATATCATATACTTATATTAATAATAATTTTCTGGAAATGCGTCAAGTCAAATCGGGACAAGTAGAGTAATTTATTTAAAGATAGAAAGGTGCTTATGAATTCAGGCAAAAGAAGCGTCTAAGTTTGGAGTATATGAAACTCTCTGAAATGGCGCGTGGGAAGTATATTCCCTCGAAACATGAGAGCATGTACAAATTTGAGGCTGGAACGCAGTATATCAAGGATTAAAAAATCACTAAATCTTTCTTTTGGTTCAGTTAATCTTCTCAATGATTAAATAGTTAAAGCTCTCTTCTTCTTCTTCTTGCTAAAGCCACCAGCTTTACCCTTGCCCTGCTCTGCTGCTCATATCAATTGTTCTATCTTAATCTGTAAGTCTAATTTTGTTTCAGCCTTTCACTTTTGTTTACTTTGCTAGCTATGTAGATGATTGATCTGTCAATTAAAAAGTAATATATGAGTGGTGGGATTCTTGAATTTATGAGTTTTGTTTAAATTCAGGGTTTTGGTTTTTTTGCATTTCTAACTCATGAATAAAAATTATATGAGTAGAGGGATTCTTGAATTTTATGGGATTTGGATTCTGAATAACCCCTTTTGATGAATGAAACCAGGTATTATTATGGTGTACTTGTCTGAGAATTAGTTTAAAGAAAAGGGGTTGTGCTGTTTTTCTCACAAAAAACATAAAAATGCAAAGAGTTAGGGTATCATCACATCAAGCTCCAGTGCAAAGGCTGGGAGATTCACAAATGACATTGTCTCCAAAGTTTAGGTTAGCTGCAAAGCAATCTGATTTACTTGATCCTTCATTTGACTTAGAAATGTGGCGAAAGGGAGAACCCTTAATTCCTGGACTTCCAGATGATGTTGCTCTCAACTGTCTCCTTAGGATACCTGTTGATGACCATATGAACTGTAGGGTTGTATGTAAGCGATGGTATTCGCTCTTTGCTACGAAAGATAGATTCTTTTCTCGAAGAAAGGAGCTTGGGTTTCATGATCCTTGGCTTTTTGTCTTTGCCTTTCATAAAACTAGTGGGAAAATTCAGTGGAAAGTTTTTGATCTAAAAAACTCTTCTTGGCATACTATCCCTGCGATGCCGTGCAAGGAAAAAGTGTGCCCCCATGGATTTAGGTGTATCTGCTTTCCCCATGATGGTGTTCTCTATGTTTGTGGTGGGGTAGCCTCTGATGTTGATTGTCCCCTTAATTTGGTGGTTAAGTATGAAGTTCGGAGAAACCGTTGGACTGTTATGAAGAAGATGATCACAGCTAGGTCCTTTTTTGCCAGTGGAGTTATTGATGGGATGATTTATGTTGCTGGAGGAAATAGCACACATCTTTTTGAGCTGGACTCTGCTGAAGTTTTGGATCCTAATAAAGGGATTTGGTGCCCTGTTGCAAATATGGGAACAAATATGGCCTCATATGACTCTGCAGTTCTTAATGGGAAGCTTCTAGTAACTGAAGGCTGGTTTTGGCCATTTTATGTTGTGCCTAGGGGCCAGATTTATGACCCTCAAACGGGTAATTGGGAGAACATGGCTTCTGGACTTCGAGAAGG
>JAJOOR010037231.1:0-12983 GCA_036250505.1 Solanum acaule | reverse complement strand
GTCCCTATTTCCCGTTAATTAATGTTGAATGTACTTCCGCGACCGATGAAGTGTGATGACAAGTTTGAGAGGCTTGTTTGGGGTTCCTTCGGGTTCCTCATTCGCCATGTCACGTCTAGGCCCTAGGCTTGGGTCGTGACAAATAGAGCCCAATTTCCTTCAGTTGCTCCACCAGATACAACTGCATCTAGATGAGTTACTTCAAGGGTAGACGGAGAAGGAAACCGTCTTTATGCTATCACTAGTCGCCGAGAGCAAGAGGATCTGCCAAATGTTGTCACTGGTATGATCTAAGTCTTCAATTTTGATGTTCTTCCTGAGCAACTTCTTGAGCCCTTCAGTGTTTCTACACCTGTTGGTGAGTCTATTCTAGCAGAAGGAATCTATCATAATTGTGCCATTTCCGTCAATCACAAGAGTACCATGGCTGATTTAGTTGAGTTAGACATGGTAGATTTTGATGTCATTCTAGGTATGGACTGGCTTTATGCCTGTTATGCATCAATAGATTGTAGAACTCGAGTAGTCAAGTTTAAGTTTCTAGTGAACTAGTTTAAACTTTGCAGAGCAATTCAGCAGTGCCTAAGGGTCGTTTTATTTCGTACCTTAAGGCAAGAAAGTTAGTTTCCAAGGGGTGTGCCTATCACTTTGTTCGAGTTAATGACTTTAGTGTTGAGATACCTCATATTCAGTAAGAGTTTCCAGAAGTCTTTCCAGATGATCTACCCGGAGTCCCTCATGAGAGAGAAAGAGATTTCGACATAGACATTCTTCCCGATACTCGTCCTATCTCTATTCCGCCATATAGCATGGCACCAACAGAGTTGAAAAAGTTAAAAGAGCAGTTGAAAGATCTTTTAGAGAAAGGTTTTGTTCGACCAAGTGTCTCACCTTGGGGCGCTCCGGTCCCATTTGTGAGGAAGAAAGATGGTTCCCTTAGAATGTGTATAGATTACCGTCAGTTGAACAAGTTTACCATAAAAAATGAGTACTCTCTTCCAAGAAACGATGATATTTTCTATCAGCTTCAGGGTGCTATATGTTTCAGTAAGATAGACCTCAGATCTGTCTACCATCAGTTGAAAGTAAGGGAATGTGATATTCCCAAGACAGCATTCAGGACCCATTATGGTCACTATGAGTTTCTGGTCATGTCGTTCGGTTTGACCAATGCACCTGCAACGTTCATGGACCTTATGAATAAAGTTTTCAAACCTTATTTAGATATGGTTTTTATCGTCTTCATTGATGACATACTAATCTATTCAAGGAATGAAGAAGATCATTCTAGCCATCTCAGAATAGTTCTTCAGACTTTGAGAGATAAGAAGTTGTATGTTAAGTTCTCGAAATGTGAGTTTTGGCTTGAGTCTGTGGCATTCTTGGGCCACATAGTTTTCGGTGATGGAATTAGAGTTGATACTCAGAAGATAAAGGTAGTACATAATTGGCCTAGACCCACATCTCCAACTGATATTAGGAGTTTCTTGGGGTTGGCTGGATATTATAGAAGGTTTTTCGAGGGATTCTTATCTATTTCATCTCTTTTGACCAAGTTGACTCAGAAAACAGTGAAGTTTCAATGGTCTGAAGTTTGTGAGGAAAGCTTTCAGGAATTGAAAAAGAGGTTTACTACTGTCCTAGTGTTGACCTTACCAGAAGGCACACAAGGCTTTGTTGTTTAGTGTGATGCGTCTAGGAGTTGGTTTGGGTTGTGTGTTAATGCAGAATGTTGAGGTTATAACTTATGCCTCTAGACAATTGAAAGATTATGAGAAGAATTACCCAACCCATGACTTAGAGTTGGCTGTCGTAGCATGTGTCTTGAAAATATGGCATCATTATCTTTATGGTGTTCATGTGGATGTGTTCACCTATCACAAGTATTCAGTATGTGTTTAGTCAGAAATAGGTTAATCTCAGACAAAGAAGGTGGTTAGACTTACTCAAAAATTATGACATGAGTATTCTTTATTACCCAGGTAAGGCTATTGTTGTTATGGATGCCTTGAGCAGATTGTTTATGGGTAGTATTTCCTATTTTGAGGAAGGTATGAAAGAGTTAGCAAAAGAAGTGCATAGACTTGCATGACTAGGAGTTCGACTAATTGATTCCACAGAAGGAGGAGTAGTGGTGATGAATGGGGCTGAATCATCATTAGTGTCAGAAGTAAAAGAGAAGCAACACCAAGATCCTTTATTGCTTGAATTAAAGGCAAGTGTTCAAAAGAAAAATAAGTATTGGCTTTTGGAACAAGGGGGAGATAGTGTTTGAGGTATCAAGGTAGATTGTGTGATTAATCAAGGGTAGTTGGGATGATCACCTATCTCCCATTGAGTTTTCTTACAACAATAGTTACCATGCTAACATCCAAATGGCTATGTGAGGCTCTTTATGGGAGAAGATGTAGATCTCTTATTGGATGGTTTGAAGTTGGTGAAGTAGGATTGATAGGACCAGATTTAGTTCCTCAAGCTATGGAGAAGGTGAATGTGATTCAAGAGAGGTTGAAAACAGCATAGAGTCGTCAGAAATCCTACACTGATGTTAGGAGAAGGGAGTTAGAGTTTGAGGTAGATGATTGGGTATATCTTAAAGTTTCACCCATGAAGGGTGTTATGAGATTTGGTAAGAAGGGGGAACTTAGTCCCCGGTATATTAGCCCTTACAGAATATCGAAAAGGGTAGGTAATGCAGCTTTTGAGTTGGAGCTACCCCAAGAGTTAGCCGCGGTTCATCCGATTTTTCACATCTCCATGTTGAAGAAGTGCATGGGAAATCCTTCATTGATCATACCAACAAAAGATGTTGGAATCAAGGATAGCTTACCTTATGAAGAGATTCCTGTTCAGATTCTAGAATCGCCAAGTTCGCAAGTTGAGAACAAAAGAAGTATCATCATTCAAAGTCCTTTGGAGGAACCAATTTGTTGAAGAAGCTATTTGGGAAACTGAGGAGGATATGAAGAAGAGATATTCACATCTCTTCGAATCCGGAGAAGTTCCGAATCAAGGTACTAATTCGCTTCTTAGTACTCTTTAAATTATGAGTGAGGATGTTGTTTGTTTGCATTTGCTCGTTGGGTGTTCGAACTTGATGTTACCACACTTAGCCTAGTAAGACTAATCTCATTCAAGGAGGAATGTTCCCAAGGGGGAGATATTGTAACATCTTGCAATTTGAAATAGCTAGGAAGGAGCTAAGAACTAGAAATCGTCATTTTTGGAAATAATAAAAAACTGGAAATTTGTTTAATTTGGGAAAAGTAAGTTTTTGGTCAACTTCAAATGGCCATAAATCCTAGCTCAAGATGTGTTAGGTGTACTTCCATATATGGTTGGAAATCTCTTGGAATGATCTTTCCAATATCGTCGAGTTTTCGTGATTCTGAGTTTGTATGAATAAGTTATTCCCTTTGGAAGTTGGGCTGTTGGATTAAGGAAAGTCTAATCCAAATTTTGAAAGGGTAATTTAGTCTTTTCCTTACCTAATTATTCTAATTCGTTTTTAGGAGTTTAATTGGTGTAAAGTCAGATTTTAGTCAGTTTTAGAAAAGTGAATTTCACGCTAGGGCTTGGAGAAGAGGAGAAAGGAGAAGAACGTTCAGGATTCGTCGATTTCGTCAAGGATAACCTGTGGATTTTGTCAAGGATAGCTTGTGGATTTCATCGGGTGTGGTCCCTAAAAAGGTATGTGAGATCACATAGCGTTCGGTTAGTTCACCCACGCACCAAACATGATTCAATTCAACAAGGTTATATTGATTTAAAAGTAAATTCTTTGAGTTCTTGATGAAATTCGTTAGAATTCTTGTGGGTTGTGTTTTTGATGTTTGCTTGATGTTTGATTCATGTTTCCGGGTGTAATTTCGGCTTGAATCTATCATATATTGAGGGTATAAATGATTCTAAGCGTTTGGGGAAAGAACCAGTGAAGTTTAAAGGGTTTCGAGTTGAAAAACAACGAAGAAAAGTCGTCAAACAACTGGGAAAGGGGGTGGGGCGTCGCGCCAGCCAGCGCGCCCCAAATCAGCCTCTGAATGTAGGGTTTTGGAGAGACGCGCAAGCCAGAGAGCCCCAACTTGCCTTCTTAATTTTGAGGGCTGACGCCCCGCGCCTCTCAGAGCGCCAGGCATGCCAGTTCTCCCCATTCCTCCCCTATCTTTTCGTACTAGTTCCTTAGTGATGTACCTATGTCTTCTAGTTGATTACAACACTCTAAGGTACGTCTAAACATCATGAAAACATCCATACACATGAGATCATGAACCTTGAATCACTACTTCAATTCAAGGAAAGTTAAGAGTAAAGTGTAGAAGTTAAGAAGCAAGTCAAGCAAAGTTTATAAAGTTTTCAAAAGTCTTTCACAAACGTTTAAACTTTCTTTTAAGACTTAAGTTTCAAGTTAAGCAAATAGTAAAAAGTTGAGTTCATTTCTCAAAAAGTTATAAGGGAACTAAGTATTCCCAAAGAGTTTATAAATGTTTTCAAAATTGAGCAAGAAAAGGGAACATCGATTCCAAGAGAGCTTTTAAGCTAAGTTTTGAGTAATTATCTCAAACAAAAGAAAGAAGTTTTGATTTTAAATCATATGAGCTAAGTATATTTTGTGAGTAGTACTGAGCACCGATATTGGGGATGCGAGTTCATATTAACTCAAGTCTCCATAAACCATGTAGCCATCATGGGTAGTAAAGGATCATACTTTTTAGATGACTCCTTAAGATGCTTTTAGCATAGACTAGTGGATCCACTTAGTGAGTTAGGTCATATACCCTCGGCAAGGTAAAGGATGGTCCTTGGCAGCGTGAGGTAAAGTGTTGTTTCATTACTATAACTCTTAAGTGATGGTTGTCGATTTGAGAAACTCCCACAACAGTATTTTGTATTCTTATATACATTAGTTTATTTGTATTTTTACGTACATCTTAGAGTTATATGTATCTTTGCATACACACAGTGTTGACATCAGGTTTTAAATAGTGTTTCTTTATATTGCACTTGTTTTTAAACTGCTTTATATTGAAATGGTTATGTTGAGTTGAGTTGAGCCACGTAAGTTCTTCAGTTCCTTTTAGATTCTTTTAAAGCTTAAGTTGTGTTTAGCATTCCAACTCGCCTCCTCGTACATTCAATGTACTTATGCCAGTTGGCCTGCATCGTCTTATGATATAGGCATAAGTAACCAGGATCAGTATCATGTGCATCGTTGATCCAGTTGAGTTTCAGAGTTGTTGGTGAGCCTCATTGCATTACGGAGAATCCCCCTTTTTCCTTACTTTATAATTTTAGTTCATTAGGATGTCGTGGGCCTATCCCAACATCCATCCCAGTTGTTTTAGGGGCCTCATAGATAGTCAATCAGATGTGAGTTCATTAGTCATCATTTTGTTATTGGCTTATGTTCAAATTTGAGTTGCCATTTTGGCTAAGTTAAATGTTTAGTTTTAAAACATTATGTGTTTAGTTTGAGACATGTTAAGTTATCTTGTATTTGGATTCTCTTTCTTATGTCTAAGTCTTTCGCTGAGTAAGTAAGCCAGTCCAAGGGTTCGCTTGGGGCCAACAATGGTTCTCGAGCTGGCCACGCCCAGGGTGTAGGCTTGGGGCGTGACATATGTTCTTTTAGATGTGTTGTTAGATCCTTTTTATGTCTCTACTCCTATTGGTGATTCTATTGTGGCTAAGAGGGTCTATAGAAAGTGTCTTGTTTCCTTGTCCCACATAGTTACTCTTATTGACTTGGTAGAGCTTGATATTCTAGATTTTGATGTTATCCTTGGTATGGATTGGTTGCACCCATGTTATGCTTCTATTGATTGTAGAAATCATGTAGTCAAGTTCAAGTTCAAGTTCCCAAATGTGCATGTCCTCTAGTGGAAAGAGGGGAAATTCTATGCCTAAGGGTAAGTTTGTCTCTTGTCTTAAAGCTAGAAAGATGATTTCTAAGGGTTGCATATATCATCTAGTTAGGGAGAGGGATGTGGATTCTGAAACCTCTACTCTTGACTCAGTCCCCATTGTTAATAAATTTCTGGAAGTGTTCCCAGATGAATTACCTGGTATTCCTCCCGAAAAGGAAATAGATTTCCGTATTTGCCTTCTCCCAGATACGCAACCTATTCTTATTCCACCTTACCGAATGGCTCCGACAGAACTAAAGGAGTTGAAAGAATAATCGCAAGACTTGTTGGATAAGGGTTTCATCTGACCGAGTATCTCTCCATGAGGTGCTCTAGTTTTGTTTGTTAGAAAGAAAGATGGTTCTCTTTGTATGTGTATTGAGTTTCGTCAATTGAACAAGGTGACAATTAAGAATACTATCCTCTCTAATTATAGATGATTTGTTTGACCAACTTCAAAGAGCAGGTTACTTCTCTAAGTTTGACCTTCGGTCGAGTTGTCACCAGTTGAGAGTGAAGGAAAATGACATTTTGAAAACGGCTTTTAGAACCCGGTATGGTCATTATGAGTTTTTGGTAATGTCATTTGGGTTGACTAATGCTATAGAAACACTTATGGATTTGATGAATAGGGTGTTTAGACAATACCTTGACATGTTCATGATTGTGTTCATTGATGATATATTCAAGAAGTGAGGATGAGCATATTAATCATTTGAGAATTGTGTTGCAAATCCTTAAGGACCAACAACTTTTTGCACACTTATGCAAATGTGAGTTTTGGTTAAGGTCCGTAGCTTTTCTTGGTCATATTGTTTCAAGTAAGGGTATTGAGGTAGATCCTAAGAAGACACTTGCGGTCAAGACTCTGCCTAGACCTCTATCCCTTTCAGATATTACAAGTTCTTGGGTTTAGTTGGTTATTATAGAAGGTTTGTTGAGGGGTTTTCTTTGATTGCCTCTCCATTGACAGCTTTGACTCAAAGAAGGCTAAGTTCATATGGTCCAAAGCATGTGTGAAGAGTTTTGAAGAATTGAAAGATAGAATTACTTCCGCTCCGGTGTTGACTTTACCGGAAGGGACTAATGGTTTTGTTGTTTACTGTGTTTCCTCAAGAATTGGGCTAGGTTGTGTGCTTATGCAAAATGGGAAAGTTATTGCCTATGCCTCAAGGCAAGTTAAGATTCATGAGAAGAATTACCCTACCCATGACCTTGAACTAGTGGCGGTTGTTTTTCCCTTAAAGATTTAGAGGCATTATTTGTATGGGGTTCATGTAGATGTGTTTACTGACCACAAGAGTTTGCGATATGTATTTAATTAGAAGGATCTAAATCTTCGCCAAAGAAGGTGGCTTGAGTTATTGAAAGATTATAATATGAGTGTTCTCTATCACCCCGGTAAGGTGAATGTGGTGGCTGATGCTTTTAGTCGGTTATCTATGGGAAGTGTTGCCCACATTGAGGCAGATAAAAAGGAATTGGTTCGAGATGTTCATAGATTGGCTCAGTTGGGTGTTCAGTGAGTGGACTCCAACAAGGGTGGTGTTATGGTTCACAATGATTCTGTATCGTCTTTTGTGGCGAATGTAAAAGCCAAGCAAAGTCTTGATCCAATTTTGGTTGACTTGAAAGAAGTGGTGCTTAAGAAATCCATTGAGGCTTTCTCCCAATGGGGAGAAGGTGTACTTAGATATCATGTTTGTTTGTGTGTTCCTTATGTTGATGAATTAAGGGAACAAATCTTTTCAGAAGTCCATAGTTCTCAGTACTCTATACACCAGGGAGCCACTAAGATGTACCGTGATTTGCGAGAGGTCTATTGGTGGAATGGGATGAAGAAAGATATTGCGGAATTTGTGACTAAGTTTCCTAATTGTCAACAAGTGAAAGTTGAGCATCAAGGTTTGTCCCAAGACATTAGCATTTATACTTGGAAGTTGGAAGACTTGAACATGGACTTTATTGTTGGGTTGCCTCGCAACCGGTGACAACATGACTCGATTTGGGTTATAGTAGATCGAATGATCAAATTGGCTCATTTTATTCCTATCAAGGTTTCCTGTTCGGTGGAGGGTTATGCTACGTTGTACTTAAGAGAAATGGTAAAGTTTCATGGAGTGCCTTTGTCCATTATTTTCGTTTGTGGTACCAAATTCACTTCTCAATTTTGGAAGTCTTTCCAAAAAAGGTCTTGGTACTCGTGTTAAGCTTAGAACGACCTTTCATCCCCGAATCGATGAGAAAGCGAAGCGTACTATACAAACCATAGAAGACATGTTGAGAGCTTGTGTGATTGATTTTAAGGGTAATTGGGATGACCATTTGTCATTGATTGAGTTTCCTTATAACAGTAGGTATAACTCGATATTGATATGGCCCCATTTGAGGCATTGTATGATAGGAGGTGTAGATCTCCTATAGGTTGGTTTGAAGTGGGAGAAGTTGCCCTAATAGGTCACGAGTTTGTAAATGAGGCTATAGAGAAGGTTCGACCAATTAGAGAAAGTTGAAAACGACCCAAAGTCGGAAAAAGTCATATGTTGATGTAAGAAGAAGAGATCTTGAGTTTGAAGTTCATGATTGGGTTTACTTGAAAATTTCACCTATGAAGGGTGTAATGAGGTTTGGTCAGAAAGGGAAGCTTAGTCCGATATCATATTTTGAGGCGTGTTGATAAGGTTTCTTATGAGCTAGAGTTGCCCAATGAGTTGGCATCGGTGCATCCAAATTTTCATGTCTCCTTGTTAAAGAAATGTGTTGGTGATCCAACAACTATAGTTCCCTTAAAAGTTTTGGCAATTAGGAAGAATCTTTCTTATGAAGAAGTTCTGGTTGAGATTTTAGACCGGCAAGTCAAGAAATTGAGAAACAAAGAAGTTGCTTCCGTGAAAGTGTTGTGGAGGAACCTATTAGTTGAGGGTTCTACTTAGGAGACTGAGATCGATATGATATCCTGATATCCTCATCTCTTTCCTTTTACCCCTATTTTAGCTTAAGGTAATGAGTTCCTCATGGTCTACTCTTTGTTTGGTGTCATGTGTGTTAAATGCTTCCATGATTTCCTCACTACTAATGATTCATAAAAAAGGTTAAGTTTTGAGAAAATGAGTCAATTTGATTGTTTTCTACATGTTTATGTGCATTAGAATATGAGTTGCATGTAGACTTCATGATGTGATGATTGAACGTGCTTTTAGCTTGGAGATGGTATTTCCTCCTCGGATAAGAGTAATCTCGTAAGTATATGCAGGTTGGGCCGCCAGGTCTAGTTCCTATCTTCCTTATGAAACTTTGAATATGTTCTAGCTTGGAGTTGAAGTCCCTCTTTGGTTATGTGCATTTTGAAGAAGTTGCATGCATGATGGGTTGCTAGTCTAGACTTCTTTTTTCCTTTTAGTGATATCTTGAATCTCATTCGAGGACGAATGATCCCAAGGGGGAGATATTGTAACACCTCGAATTTGAGAAGGGCATATGGGCAGTTTTCAGGAATTGCAGGTGTCATCCAATGAAAGCCAACCACGACCAGTGGATGGGACCACGAACCGTACGTGTGGTCCGTGGTTGTTCGACCCAATCAATCTCAGAAGCCCAGAACTACAGTCAGACCAACGGACCGCCATTAGGTCCATGGTCCATCGGTTGAGGGTCCGTATGTCAGGGCCCCTAAATCCTAGTTTGTGAATTAAGTGACGGTTGTGCAGGACGAACCGTCTGTCAATCCACGATCCATCGATAGGGGTCTGTAGGTCGGTAAGTTAGCAGTTATCTTAAGGGAAGTTGGGTCTTTTTCTAATTAGTCTAGCCTAATAATATGTCATTTTACCCTTCACTAAGACCCCTATATAAGTATTTCCACCCCCAAATTTCCCCAATAGAAATCATTCTCTCAAATTTCTAAAAGAGGAACAAGTCACCTCTCCAAAATATTTCTCTATCTAGAAGTTGAAGAAGAAAGCTAGGGTTTCAAGATCAAGCCTCCAAATCCTCCATTGCTTCCAAGCTTTTGGCATCGAGGTATCGTAGTTATTATCCATGGATTCCTTCCATTCATGGAGTTCCCAAATTCTCCTATTTTCAAAGTTAGAAATCCCCAATTGAGTTAGGGTTTTCTTCAATTGTCATGAGTTCTCTTGATTATTGATTTAAATGATTGAATTATAATCTCTTATCAATGAATTGATGAAATACTATGATTTTATGATGTTCCCCTTATGAACCCATGAAATCCCCATATTTTCCAAATTATGATCATATGATATGGGTTTTGCATTATGAAGGAAGAGTTTTATGGAATCAAGCATGAATTTATAAATTTACATGATTTTATGATGGAATCCATAACTAACCCATGTTTTCTAGATGTTGATGATTGAAAGTGGGTTTGAACCTAAAAGGTGAATTATGGAATTATGCATGCTCTTATGAAATCTATGAAAATGTTTTAAGGATACTTTGAGAATGAAGTATCAATGATGATGTTGTTGTTGTGTTGTTGAAAGGATTTTTTCATATACACATGAAAGCATGAATGTGAAAGGTTTTCTCACATAGTAAGGATTCTAAGGTTGAAAGTTCTTCTCACCTAAATGAATCAAATATAAAGAGTTATCCTAATGAAACCTAGCTTGGATTAGTTATTGAATGATACATTTCCATGGATGACTTATGACTTAGCTTGGATTGGCAAGATTATGTGCCCTTCCATGGATAATAAGAACAAGTAAGAAATGACTATTCCATGAGATTTCTGCTTGAGGATATTGAGATAGAATCTCTCCTGTTAGTAGAGGTCGGGTATCTAGAAACAATCTCCTTATCCCTTACCTATGTGCCCCCATCAAATGCTTTTCTAGATAGACATTAGCTAGTAGATCCATTTAAGATAGAAATTCATGGTCCTTACCTTGGCAAGTAGGAAAATCCTTTTTGGTGTGGGAGACACTAGGGGATCATGTTATAGCTCACACGGTTTCTATGTTGGTTAAGGCTAAGTCCCACAACTATAATGAACTAAGGTTACTTCAAGAAGTATTGCACATGTGTTCAAAGGTTTTAAATGATGTTAGCTTGCATTGAACATGTTTTATGACTTATGTTTTCTAACCCTTTTATATCATGTTTTTGCTTGGTCAATTGCATGTCATGAAATGTCCTATTTTAGCATGATTTAAATGTTTTATGTATAGCTATCATACTTGGTACATTGTTTTGTGCTAATGCACACTATTGCCTACATTTCCCCAAATGTAGGGTCTAACAGTTAAGGTTCTCAGTTTCGTTGATAGTGATTGATTGCAAAGTTCCTGAGCTTTAGTGAGTCCTCATGCTTAGAGGATGTACTTTTCATTGTTCTTTGTTTCATTCTTATTTTTTAGTTTCGGGCATGATGTATGGGCTAGGGCCAATTTCATTATATTGTATTAGATGACTATTGTGACAAAGTGTTTAGACTTCCGCTTTACTTTCATAAAACTTTTGGACTTGAAATGTTGTCTTTACCACTTTTGTTCTATTTCTTATGTTATGAATGCTAAGTGGCTTGTATGGGGTCTCTCGGGGTTCTACACACCAAGTTACATCTAGGGTGTACCCATAGGTCGTGACAATATATATTAGTTGCAATTTTGAGTCGGCCGATGATATCTACTCAACACATGTTGCCCGGTAGTGACCCCTACTTATATTTTCCTTCATTTTCCTTTTGTGGAGTGCATTGAGTATATCATTGGCTTTAACTCGCCCTTAACTCTATCTAGTCTCCAGCAGTTCAAATTCCAGGGTGAGCTATTCATTCTAACTCATGTTAGGTTCTCTCGATCGTGGTATGATTTCCTTAGTTTTCGCATACAAACTATTTTATTTATTTATTCTGGTATCTTTTATACTCTTAGACTTAATATTTTGGGATTAGATGTCCTTGATGTGATAACTTTTAAGTTTTGGGCGTAATATGTAATAGACGCTAATATATTTTTGTCTTTTACATTAATATTATTTTAGCTTCCGCATTATTATCGTATTTCATAAGTTGAATAATTAATAAATTTAGGTTTGCATTAGTTGGTTCGCCCTCCTAGAAGGTTAAGTGTAGATGTCACTTATGACACATATTGTGTAGTGACAAACTTGGTGTAACACCTCAAAAACCAGACCTAGAAAAAAATGCAGAAAATTACCTGAACCAATGAACCACGGCAGGGTTCACGGACCGTGATAGGGTCCACGGTCTGTGGACCTGCCCGTGGTGGGGAGTTGGACTCTACCAGGCCCAGACGTCAGACCACGGGACCCTTCATGGGTCGTGGTCTTGACGACGGGCCGTGGTAGAGTCCATGACGTCTAGACAGTAGCGCCCCCTAGCCAGTCCCTTAGACCCCCATGCCCAAGTGAAGACCACGAGGACCTTCACAGTCTGTAGTCCTTCACACGGGACGTGGATGATCCGTGAAGATAGGCCCTTAGACCACCGGACCAAGTGAGGACCATAGGAACCTTCACATTCCATAGTCCTTTACACGGTCCGTGGTGGAGCCCATGAAGCAGACCCCCAAAACACAATAGTCACTACATCACAGACCATGATCATCTTGGTCCCTTTCACGGTCCGTGGAAGTGGCAATGGTCAGCCCCGTCAGCAGTTTAGGTCAAGGGTCTTTTGGTCTTTTCCTATTAACTTGGACCCCTAAACTACATCATTTTAATCCTAAACTACGTGGTTTTGGTCAGTTTTAGCCTAGAAACATAACTAGAACTTACCTAAGTCAAACCATTCATCAAAACTTAGAAAAATTAGAGCGTAAGAGGAGAAAAAGGTCGAGCAACCGTAGTTCAAGAATGCAACAAGGTATCTTCAGTTTCAGCCCCAAAATCGAAAGATTTCTCCATGGCATTCGTCACAAGGTATGTGGGATTTCACTAGTGGGTTCCTTTCTGTCACGACCCAAGCCTAGGGCCTAGACGTGACCGGCGAATGGGGAACCCGAAGGAACCCCAAACAAGCCTCATAGCATATCATTACACATCCTTGGTCGCGGAAGCAATTAAAATGACCATAAGCGATAAGCATAATCAAGG
>JAJOOR010037230.1:0-11419 GCA_036250505.1 Solanum acaule | reverse complement strand
TACGAATGGTTACATCTTAGGCAAGTGTTAACCCTCTCTTTTCGGTGTGGGAGTAGAACACCGGATTCCATGTAGCTCTCATGGTCTATGTCGGTTATTGCAATATTTCCCTAATGTAAAAGTAAATGAAGGTATGAAAGGTGTGAACTCTTACTAGTGCTTTCTTAAGGGTTTCTACATAGTGTAAGGGAGGGTATGGGACTTCTCTTGCACATTGCACTTGTGGGATCCTAAGGGATGGTTGTAGTAGTGTTCTCTTATGATTATGATGGTTATGACTTATGTATGTTGAAGCTATGTTATGTATGATCATTATGAAGATGGTTTACCTATGATATGGACTATTTGAATTATAACTAAGATGTATGATATGAATAGGTTGTATGAACTATGCCTTAATGGTGTTGTTCTATCTTATTATGATGATTATGAATAATGCATGCTTTAATTGTATTATGTTAATGATTGACTTTTCTTGATATGAACTAATGTTTGTGAATGTCACCTTACTATGCATATGACCAATGGATAAGACTAATGTATGATAAGTATGAGCATGGTGATCCAAAGGTAATACTTAGTGTAGGTAGGACAATGGACCCTACCTATGCATTGCACAAGTAGAACCTTGGGTTACTTATGTGATTACTCTATTATGATGCAATGACCTTGATATTGACTATGCATGAGTATTATGTCTTGTAATGAGTGATATATGCATTATGACTATGTTTGCAGACTATGCTTTGTTGATGTGTTACCCTTGTGTTTGATAAACTATATGTGAGTTCTTAATGACTTATGTTCTCCAACTCTTCTAAAAAATGGTGTTCAAAAGTGCATAAATCATGGTTTCAACTAAATGTCTCTTTAAGCATGTTTTAATGGTTTTACTTGCATGGCTTTCATACTTAGTACGTGTGTTGTACTAATCCATACTTCTTCTACATTTTTACAAAGTGCAGGGTTTGGTGATGTGATGTCTTATGCTTGGAAGTTAGGTTTCCAAGGAGCTTGGGAATGAAGACTTGGGGAGTCCTCATAGTTTCGAGGATGAACCTACCTCATACACTTATGTCATTATGTGTTTATGTTTTATGTCTTTAGGCTTGTGTAAGGGCCGTGTCCCTAGTAATTATTATGTAAGGGCCGTGTCCCTAAAGTTGTTATGAAAGAGTTGTTGTTCTAAATGTTATAGATGGTTTGAGACATAGTGTTAGAGACTCTCTCTTATTTTATGAAGACTTCGATTGTAAAGAAAGGTTTTAAATTTTCCGCTATTTTCATATGCTTTAATGTTCATGATATGCTAAGGGCTTGTATAAGACCTCCGAGAGGTCGAGTACGCCATGTTACGACTAGGGGGTGCTCTCGGATTGTTACAATCTCATTGGCCCTTGGCCTCCCAAATAAGCACCTTCAACTAAAACCCTTACAAAAATACCAGTCCTCAACATTCTCATGGAAGCACTTTCTTACCCTTCTATTTCTTAACTTGCCGGTCTAAGATCCCAATTGGTACTTTTAAATTAAAGAGGTTCTCATTTAGGCACTCTTGCTCACAAGCAACCTTACCAACACCACTCAAAGTCTCATATGAGCCTACCAAACCGGGATTAAACCTTTCAAGCTCACCACACCTCTTAGGGTGAGAATTGTTAAGCCCATCTAAATCATGAACATCTAGCACACTCAACGACCTTGCTATCTAAGTACATTTCTTTCAATTCTAAAGTCGGAGCAAGTTATCACTCAACTCACGCATCTATCACACAAGGTGATCCTAAACCATGGAAAATTTACACTTTTAGCCTCTTTAAAGGGAGTTTACTCACTCAAGATCTCTAGGCATCACTTAAACACCACTATTCATCAAATCCTCCAACACATCGAAAAAAACTAAGTATGGCTAAGTTGGGTTCGACCAACAATCACATATAACCACAATTAAACCCATGTATACTAACGGCAACATAAAACTCACCATATCCAACTTATCAAGTCATAAAAGACAAGTACTATCAGAATTACTCCTACAAGGTTCAACACCCTAGATATCTCCTTTATAACTCTAGAGGATCTTCCTCTATCTTTGACCCATAGAATTCCGAAATCTTTATCCTGACTTGAGTCAACAATAGAAAATGATGCCTAACTTTCTCATTAGACACACAATCTCTTATAGGGACAATAGGAGCTTGGAGAAGAACCTCTTGCTCCACATTATCTTCCTCATTCCTTTCCACATGAGTCCTTGAAGTAGTCATATCCTAAAAAAAAAATAGGGCACACATTAGGAGAAAGACTTAATTAAGCTAAGCTCTAGGGCACGACTTAGAGAATGAAGAAGTGAAGTTTCCTAACATCCGATAGCCTCCTATTCATAAAATGTGGGGCGCTTCACATTAATGAACAAGACTCTACTAGATGTGGTTTGAGACATCCTAAAAACCATCCCAAAAACCTTATGCTTTGATACCACATTTGTAACGACCCAGGGGTACCCCCTAGACGTAACATGACGTACTTGATCCCGAATGGGTCGCATACAAGCCTCATAGTATATCTTGAACATAAGAGCATTGGAAAATAGTGCGGAATTTAAAACTTTTCTTTACAATCGAAGTCCTTTATAAAATGAAAGAGAATCTATGACACTATGTCTCAAACCATCTATAACACTTGGATTAAAACTCTAGAAATACAATCTTAGGGACATAGCCCTTACATAAGTCTAAAACATAAAAGTAAAGACATAAGGGACATATGGTTGAGTCCTCGAATACAATGAGGACTCACCAATCTTCTTCTTCTTGATCTACTAGAGTCCTAGCCACGAGGATGGAATCCAATATCTCCAAAGCCTACACTTATAGAAAATGTAGAAAGATGGGTTTAGCACAAAAAGTACTAAGTATGGAAGCCATGCATTAAAATCCTTAAAACATGCATAAAAGGGACATTTCATTTGAAACCATGCTATATGCCATTTTAGAACATCATCTTTGAAATCGTTGGAGAATGCAACTCATAAAGCAACTCACATACAATTCATCATAGCATAAGAGATATCATCATAATTACAAGCATAGTCTCCCACATACACATAATACATATCCCAATCTTCACAATACATAGTCTCCAATCATAACATAATACATAATAAAATACCAAGATTTTCTCATCATAAAGTAATCATCACTTAAGCAACCTTGAGCTCTACTTGTGCAATGCATAGATAGGACCCCATAATCCTATCTACACTAAGTATCACTTCTAGGCCACCATGATCATGCATAACGTACCTTGACCCTATTCATAGCCAATACATATAGACAAAGAGCCATTCATGTTCATAATTTGTAATAAGTAAAGTCATTCATAACAACAACCCATATCATGCATACATAGATTCATATATCTTCATAGCATAAGGAAACCACACAAAAACTCCCTTATAAGTCTACTTGTGCAATGTATAAGTGAAGTCCCATACCCCCACTCACACTAAGTAAACCCATTAAGAAGTCATAAGCATAGTCCATGTTCATATTCATGTTCATGTTCATAATTCATAATAAAGCATGTATAACTCATAAATAATCATAATGTAATGGAACCACACCATGGCTACTCTCAAAGTCTACTTGTGCCATGTATGAGTGAAGTCCCATATCCTCACTCCTACTAAGTAGATCTTCTTGAGTAGTCATTAGTCGTAGTTCATGTTTCATATTCATAGTTTATAAAAATAAGAGAAACACACCATGGCTACTCTCAAGGTCTACTTGTGCCATGTATGAATGGAATTCCATACTACCACTCATACTAAGTATCCCTTTTAAGGAACCATAGCACATAACTCACTTTCTTGTTCATGGAGGGAACATAGCCTTAACCGACATAGACTATGTGAGGGACATGGAATCCGGTGTCGTATAACCCCACATCGAAAGAACGTATCCTACTTGCCTAAGGTAGAACTAAATGTATATCTATAAGGTGGATCCACTAGATAAAGACCTATGTGGGCACATAGTTACAGGATAGGGAGATTGCTTCTAGATACCTGACCTATTGTGTTGGCAGAAAAGCTTCCATCTCATGAGAATAATTTAGATGACCAGACTTATTGTATTGGCGGAAGGGCATCTACCTTATTGACCATATCCACTCGGTGCTAAGCATAATTTTCCAAAATTACTTGTTTGATTATTGAATTGGATTTACATGTTTGAAGGGTTATTTTACCCTTCGTTCAACCCAACTCATAAAATAGCTCATAGATTCAATTAGGGGAGAATGGACTTTCAACCTTAGAATCATAATTAGTATGTGAGAATAACTTTCATACCAAGATCATGTGTTCTCATGAGAATGGACTTTCAATCAGCACAATAGGATCATCATGGTCATGTACATTTCATGCATAATAATGTGTAAAGGTGCATATGAGAACTATACTTTCAATTAACACCATTGATTCATCATAATCATGTTTATGCATGGAGTGTGTGTGTGTAATTTTCCTTGAAATGGCACAATAACTACATTACAACCATGACTCAAGTAGTCCAGTCAACTAATGCATAAACTCATGTGGATAAAGTCTTTTCACAATAGGGCCATATACAATTCAACATACATAATGGCTTCTTCTTGAAGCCTTAACACCCTCAGTTTATCCATTTTTAGCTTTCACTCTTAAAGCCCTAGGAGTCATCTTCATGTTACAAGCCTTACTCTTAAGCAATGCCTCACATGATCATCAAGTATACCTAATTCTCAAGGTAATCTAGCCACATGCCTCATTCTTGATCAATTATAGTCATATAGGAACATATAAACTCAATCTCAATACTACACAACCATGATCCATCATATAAGTCATAATCAAGTCAATTCATGTTTAGAACCTTTACCCTAAATAAATTCATGTCTAGGGGATCTAATCTAAGGCATTACATCAAGATGTTCATTATTCTTAGAAGGTCACATATAAACCCTCAATTAGTCTATTTCATGGCATATCCCTAATCACATCAATTCACCTTAGAAAGCTTAGGATAATCAAGTATACATGTATAATCATACTTAGATCATGCAATTTCATCATAATTAACTCACATCCAATCAATTGAACCAACTGGCAAAACCATCACATAACGTAAAGAAGAAACTTAGCTAGGATTGGGGGTCTCATGGATTCTTGAAGGATTTGATTTAAAATTATATAAAAACAGCCTTAAATTCATGAACAAACATGATTCAACCTTTAAAATCAACTTTGAAAGGAATCCATGGAATTGAGTTGAAACCCTAGCTAATTGGGTTTTCTAGATTTGAGATAAAAGCTTTTGAAAGGGCTCCTTGGGTGATAGCTTCCCAATGATGAAGAACTCCCATACCTTAGGTGTAGAATCCAACCAATTTCGTATAGAAAATCTCCCTTCTTGAAGCTCTAACTTGGTTTCCTTCTTTGTTCTTCAATGGAGTTTCTAGAGAGAGGATTCTTAGAGGGAAGAGTAGTTGGGTTTTGATTTGGGGTCTTGAATTATAATGAATTAATGAGGTGTTTATTACCTTATAATACTTTATATATATTTGAAATAAACCCATATTAAATGACCCCTAATGAAAACAAATTAAAAATGAATTTCCTAAACTAACCACCCTTTGGCCGACTTTAAGGCAGCCTACAGGTCCAAACCACGACACCTCCACCCACAAATTGTGGATGGGGTCATGCCCCATACTATGGGGTCGTGGTTTGAGTCTGAAACATGGACTTGGGGTATTTGACTATGGAGGCCATCCACGGGGTGTGGATGGACCTACGGGGAGTAGGTCCCCATCTGTAGGTCATGAGATTTTGGCAGCTTCTTGGTTTTAGGCAGCCTTGGGGGTTTAGACTTTAGGGTCCCCCTCAAGGACCCTTGGTTGGTCTTTAGGGGGTTGTACCTTGACGTTTAATCCCTAGACAGCTCAACCTAAGCTCAGGAAGTCAATATACAACCTACAACCAAACATCAACCTCAAAAGCTCACACGTAAGGCTCTAGTTTCATCTACTAGTTCCATTAGGCTCTAGCTTAATCTTACTAGTTTTCCGGGTTGTTACATACTACTGAATCTAAACAAACAAAAATACTTAGACAACAACCCAACCAAGCCCCCATAAGCTCGACAGGTACAAGCAACAAACAAGACCACCTACCTAGGCCCCTATAAGCCCAGAAGGTTCCTAATCAATATATATACCCCTATCGGTATCCCTTGGTCTGCATAGGAAGTCACATAGCCCTCTTAGGAAACAATACAACTCCGTAGGCAGTGCATATCCCTCTTAGACATCTTTATAGCCCGGTAGGCAACACATAGCCCTCTTTGGAATCAATATAGCCCCGTAAGCAACACATAACCTTTTTTGGCAACTACATTGCCCTCTTAAGCAGTTCATAACTCTGCAACTAACCAAAATATCCCAAAGGGCAGTAACAAACATTTTCTATAGGCTAAAGGCAAACAATTCAGCTATAAAAAATCTATACAAATAATATATAAGTCCTATCCTACATAAGGTCGTTATTAACAGATTACGAGTCCCAACAAGGAAGGATAACAACCACTCAATCAACCAATCACTAACAATTATGTCTACACGTTCACCAATGATAACAACTTTATTATATCGCTCCTAAGCTTTAAGGAAATATGCCCAACAAAGGGAATAGCCTTAACATACTTTTTTCGATGAATTCCAGTGGTAGAAACTTTTACTTGACACCCTCCTCGATACTACAATAAGGAAGCACCACAATCAACACTAAAGAATGAAAAGTATTATGATAATCCAACAAAATATATAGATTGTAGTCGCAATTCACTATTTGCGGCTTACCAAGGCTAGAATAAAAGTAAGGGGGGGTCTTACCTTGAACTTCATCTTAAAATAAAGCTCAAAACCTCCAAACACAGTAAAACCCTTGCTCCTAAAACTACCACAGAGGTACGCTACACAATCCACAAAGAAAACTATACCAAAATGATAAGCTCGCAAAGTAGACCGAATTTCCTGAAGCTTGCAAGCTGAAATCACTAAAACCTAAAGAGTATTTTATGGATTTGGGGAGAATTTCTCTGTATTTTAGGCTACTGGAATGTGAAAATGAAAAAGAAAATGAATTCAGTTGATTAAATAAAGTTTCCGTCTACCTTGGCCCATTTCACGTGCCTTCTTGCATTATCTCAAGAAAATGCAAATATCTCTCTATTCTGAAGTTGTATTAATGAACAGTTTGATGCTTTGAAAACTAGAATCACAGGCCTTCGATTTGATAGATTATGGCCCCATAACTCTTAATATATTGGGAGAAAATAATCAAGATTTATGACCCAAATTTTAGAGAAAACTTTAAAATAAACTTACAGTAACTTGCACCAACTTTTATTTCACAACTCGCTTAACTTTAAAACATGAGATATGTCCCTTGATCACTTAAAATATGTCATACCAAATCATTATTAATTTATTAATCACTCCTACCATGAAGGTGCAGATTGCCTAAGACATTCTGAATGTGCGAGTGTTACCTTTTGTTTGGATCCCGAGGCTTCCGGGTTAATTCTGATCCCCCTTGTGGATTTTGGCTTATAATAGAGTTTGAGGGTGTGACCCACTTTTTGACAAGATGATCTAGTAAGGCAATTTTGACTACTTTGTTGAATCCATAATATTGAATTTGGTAGACTTGCATATCTCATTTGTGTGCACGAGGTTCCGAAAGAATCCTGAGCACCCCGTTGGAGAATTTGGAGTTTAAACAAATCAACTAAAGTGCTGATATATGGTGCAGTCTTTTAGAGACCAGGAATCAGACTTTTAGCGACCAGGAATCAGACTTTTAGAGACCAAAACTAGACTTTTACCGACCTGATCTCGGCTATTTATATAGCGAATTTGAAGCTTCATTTCTTATTTTCAAAAGGCAATTTAACCCTCATCCAAGCTATGATTTGAGTGATTCAGAGCCATGTGTGATCTTTGGGAGCGTGAGTACTTAGGCTTATGATTAGAATTTGTTGAAGAAACCAGTGTTTGAGGTGAATTGGTGTTTCTTTAGGATGCCTTGGCTTAATTTATTGTTGAAATTGGTTGTTGTTGTTATGGCTACTTCCGAGCCTTGGATTGTGTTCAATTTTGGAATACAAGTTTGAGGCATTGTTTAGGACATCTTTATGGAGCATATTCTAGAAATTTCGAAGCGGGTCCCACAATTTTCATTTGACTCTAAAGTTGATATGTTTCCATTTTATGTGCTTTAGTGTCTAAACAACTATAATTACATTATGATCATATTTTTGATAGCGTGGAAGCATTCATAGGTTGTTCAGAAAGGAAAATCTCCGACCTTGTGATTTGGAGCGCACGGGGTCGACCTATATGTAGGTTACAACTTCATTCCTTTCTTTTTTTTCTTTCTTTCTTTTAGATTGAGCATAAATTTGTGAATTAGTGATGATTAGTATGAATTGGGTGTGGGTATTTTGTTAATCCTGCTTTTTTTCTATGAATCCCTATTTTAGGATTTATCGATACTATTCAAGGGTAGTACCATGCTTATGGAGTATGCTCAGGTTTTTATTTAAACTTGCACACGAGTCTACATTCTGGGGTTATGGGGTCAATTTAGGTTTAGTTTACATGTAATTAGATTTACTTTCAGTTTGCTCGTGTGCCCGCTTTCTTTTCATATCAACTTTGACCTCTATTTGTGTCTAGATTCTATCTTTTCTGATTGTATTTACCATTATGCCTATTGAGTACCTTTTTTTGGTACTTATGCTACAGTTTGCATTTTTTTCGTGATGTAGATCCTAGTACCAGCTACTAGTGGTGATCATTTATGCCATATTTTGCAGCTTGTGGATATCGGAGATGAGGGTGAGCACTTGACATCCTAATCAGCCCGTCTTCTTCTGTATATATGCTAGCTAGACTTTAGCCTTTGAGACGGATTGTTGTGGTCTACTTTTGGGACTTGTACTTATTTATATTAGAAAGCTTTGTACTCGTGACTTTAGGGTTCTGGAAGGGTTTCCATTGTTTATAGTTTTGGTTTGTTCCTATGTTTGTGTTTCCTTGTTATTAGTGTTATTTCCTGTTTAGTTCTACCCTTGTACCCATTGCTTGTTGCTCTGGGTTATGAATTGGCTTACCTACTGGTAGGTTATAGTAGGTGTCATCATGACTCAAGAAGTTGGGTCGTGACAACAAAACACTTGACGTAAGAAAGATGTGGAAGAAATACAATATGAAAGAGTATAAGTAATAAGTCCCAACCCTTAAGTTGAAATAAAAGGTACCAACATAGTACATAAGATAATACATACAGTACTACTAAGCTAACATAATCCTTCTATTCATAAATGTGACTAGAACAAGCCCCCAAGTCACAAACATAATCTGGGAACTACAGAGACATCAAAAGTAATAAAATAGTCCATAGCCTTGACATCGAATCATGAGGACTCACAAATCCAAGTAGTCAATAGCTGAGGAATCCCGATCTATTAATTCATGTTCAGGAGGAGAAGCGTCAGACCCTATATTATGAAATAATATAGTCACAATATACATCAGTACTTTGAATGTACTGAATATGGGGAAATGTATAAAATGTAAACATGATAAAATGGTGAAGTTAAACATGATATGGATGACCAAGTAAAAAGCCATTAAAGAGAAATCGTAATCATAAACAAGGTCAACGCATATTGAAAACCATTAAAAAAGTTTGAAAAAACTTTTGAAGAAAATATAGTTCACTGTGAGATATTTACCGTTAACTGACAATAAAGACCATGTGAGATATAACATGGAATCTTGTGTAACCCTCACACCAAAAAGCAAGAGTCTAATTGCCAATGTAAGAACTCCGTATCATTCATTATTGCTAAAGTGGATCCTCTAGCTAGGTCATTTAAAAAAATCTTACGGGGGCACATAGTTTGGGACAAGAGAATTTCTACTAAAGACCAAACCTCTTATAATGGTATGACCTCCATTCCAAATTCCTCTCGGTGTCAAATAAAAGACATAATCATAATTATATCATATCAAAATATTTGGAAAGGCAACAACTCTGGACTACCAATCCAATCATAAGTTCATATTAGAGTAGCTCCTTTCAAAACCATTATTTCATAACAATACACTTACCTTCCTAAATATCTAAATCATCATTTCATTCAAATGTGATAAAAACTTTCACAAATCATTCACTCTTTATCTTAAAAGTATCCTTTAGTCATAAATCATCAATTTCATAAAACATTCACAGATCCAAATCATAATTTATAAGTTCATAAGCATAGTTCATATTCATAAAATAGGCATAGAAATGGGTCCAAATGAAATCAATTGAAAATCATGTAATTAAGTCAAATCATGCATAATAAGATTGAATTTGGGTAATTGAATCATAATCAATTGGACCCATGGAGAATACATAAAACCCTAGGAGAATTGGGTGAAAATCAATTGGAGAATTGAGATTCTTTGGAACCAAATGGATGAAAGGAATCCATTGGTGAATTACCACATACCTTGATGATCAAAGAACTAAAATAAAGAGAGAAAATCATTGAATCCTTTAAAATCCTAGTTTTTCACCTTGGAGCTTGATAGAGAATTAGAGAGGATGAACTTGGAGGGACTTTGAGGTTTTGAGTGAATGCGAGGGAATAGTTAGACTTGGGAGTAGAAAATCAGTTATAGGTCATTAGAATAGTCTAGAAATGACATATTTCAGGTATTAAAAGGATAGGAAAAGACCCAATTAACCCTGACTTAAAACTGTCGGATGATTTCTACAGTTTTGACCTACGGTCCGTAATAATTTCTATAGATCGTCATGGTCAACAGTAGAGTCAAATAACGGGGACCAAAATTTTGAAAAATTTCTACAGGACCCTTCTATGGATCGTTGTCGTTTCTACGTCTCATAGATCCAGTCTATAGAACCCAAGTTAAAGTCCAGAATCAAACCAAGTTCAATCACTTTCCATTGAAGCCTTTCTATGGCCCGTAACAATTCATGTGTACTGTTCATCCTATCCATCCGTAGATCATCATCAGAGACTTGAAATTTTCCCAAAATTAAACTCAATTCCTATGACTTCCTTCCTACGGCCCGTAGAACTTCCTATGATCGGTAGGCTGGCTTGTAGAAGACGCATTAGTGCTAAAAATGTAATCTTTGTTTTTCAATTCAACTTCCCAATTTCTGAGGTGTTATACTACATAAAGTAATTGTGTTGTAACAACCTTTAATTTTCATGGCATGCTTATCTAAGTAATCTGAAAATTGATCACCTTCTATATATATATATATATATATATATATATATATATATAT
>JAJOOR010037229.1:0-10488 GCA_036250505.1 Solanum acaule | reverse complement strand
CACATTCTTTACAACGATTTTTAAATTCTGTAATTCTAGCTTTAAAAATCCAATTACAAGCAAGTCTAATTTTTTCACAAGAAATTCCAAATTGAGAATACCATCTTTTACTATCAAATTATACACATGTGCGGCACACTTAATATGAAAAGAATCATTATCAATTGGACAAAGTCTACATTTTAAATAATCAATTGCTTTTAAATTATTAGAAGCATTATCTAAAGTGACACTCATTATTTTATCACATATTCCATAAAATTGTAAAATAGAGCTTATTTTTGTTGTTATATAAGAACCGGTTTTAGTTTCTTCAACATATTTATATCCTAATATTCGTTTTTGCATGTTCCATTCATGGTCAATCCAATGGACAGTAATTGTAAAATAATCATTACCATTAGGACTACGTCCCATATTAGAAGTAATAAATAATCTACCATCATAATAAACAAATAAACAACGAAGAAAATGACAATATTCTTTTTTATATTTAAAAAGATCACTTTTAATTTTACTTCTTGGAATACCTTCATAATTTGGGTTATACAATTCCCGAATATAATGAACAAAATCAGGATGGAAAGGAAATGAAAAAGGCAAATCACAAACAACAACTATTTTAGCTAATTCTCTACGATCTTTTTCTTTACTATATGTGTGGTGTGTGCTTCGGCTAGCCGAGTTAGTCATATTTAAAATACTTTGAACCATATTAGAACCTCCAACTCCCATAGAATTTTCAGGTATGGGTAATCCATTTCTATTAGCCCTTTCTATATTATCTAGGCGAGCAAATTCTTTATTACACTTTCTCAAATGTGTTCTTAGTCGTCTCGTTCCCCCTTGTGTACCTGTAGTTACATGTTTCATGGTCAATTTACATTTCGTGCAAGTAACAGTAGTTTTTTCCTCATTTTGTACCAAAAATTTATATACTAAAGATCTTTTAACACATACATCGGTCTTTGAAAAAGTAGGTAAAGAGGGGACTTCATCTTGTTTCGATAATTCGGTAGCCGGACTAGTAGGGGTAGAGGTCTCATCATCATTTCTACTTCCTCATCTAATTTTTCCTCAAAATTAGTAAAACATCTATTTAAAGTCTCATGATCTACTTCATTTTTGGAATTAAATTCAATAGGTCGTGAGTCTCGTGTAAAAGAAGTTTCATCAACATAAGTATAATCATTAGTATTAATTCTAAATAGAGGTGGCAAATTTTTAGAATTAGAACTACTTCCTCTTCTCCCATTATTTTTTCTTTTCGACATAGGTCTTTTACCACTATTTCTTTCCAAATTTATGTTCAAGTTTAAAATAATTAAATATTATGAAAAACAAGCAAGTTAATATAACAAAAAAATAAAATAACTTAATTAATAAACAAATAAAAAATTAAAGTTGAAACGAATGTACCGAACGTCTACGTAAAAGTAGACGTATAACCAAAGCCGAAATTGAGAGATGCCAATTGAAGCTTCCGATTTACTTCAAATAAATCTCCAAAAGCCGAACTCCAAGTCAATATCACAAAATAATAATTATGCATTTATGAGAGATTGAAAATTGAGAGATTTTGTAAGATGTTAATGAAATAATTTGTGAATTTGTGATTTAAATGAAAGAATATGAGTATATTTATAATGTTAAGGGTTAGAGAGAGGTGGGGGCCGTTTTGGGCCCTAGCCCAACGGCAAAAAGGGCCTAGCGACTATAATTAACGTTCAACTTTTAAAAATAAAAAAAATCGAAAGTGACCGTTGAACCGGATCAACCGGACAAGAACTGGATAAAAACCAGGTTCCATTTCGGTACCGATTCCGATATGCTATAAGACCGATTCCTTACCGGTTCAACCGGTACCTGACTTAACGGTACGGGAACTGGACCAGACCGGCCTAAACAAGGTCCAATTGCCACCCTTAATGGAAATGGAATATGAGCCGTTGATTGGAAGTGAGATCTACGATATTGGGTGCTTCTTTGCGTTTGGACGCGGATTGTGTTTTTTCAGTGACATAAAAGAAGGCTCGATCCATGTGAATGATGGAAACTGAATATGAGCCGTTGATTGGAAGTGAGATCTACAGTGTTGAGTGTTTCTTTGTGTTTGGACGTGGATTGTGTTTTTTCAGTGACAGAAAATATGGGGTTTAAACTTACAAGAATATGACTAAACCTCAATTTTTCATCACCAATATATAAAACGGGGTATCGATTTCCCTATAAATTCATGTGTTAGGTTTAACGACTTCACTTCTGAAAAATATAATGCCAGAAAAAATTACCGATTTTCCTCTCAGTAAGACTCAGAAGTCTGTTGATCCATCGGTGCTACATCCAGCGGCACGTGATCCTCTGCATGTCACTCTCATGGATCAATTTGTTGCTCCATCCTTTGATACATCGACTATCTCTAATCTGCTGTCGGCGACGGTAGTTTCTGTGGTACCATCGCGGGACTTTCTTAAGATTGATCTGTTATCGTATAAGATCGTCAGACTAGATCGGTCTACTAATGAACCAGCACCGCTGTATAATCCAACAATGAAACTAAATCCATCATATTTGATTAATTTAACACCACCACCGCCGTTTTATCCGCCACAGAAGTTTGTGTATGAGGATCTTGATCCACCGGAGACTAATCTTTCTGTTCCGTTTGAGATGCTGCAGACAGATCCACTGATTCATGAGTCGTATCCTAAGCTTGGAACGAAACATGCAATGCTACTGCCTGAAAAGATCAATGAGCTAGATTCGACGGAGGTGATCACCGGCCTGTCACTTTCATGGATCAATTTGATGCTCCATCGTTTCATCCATCGACTCTTTCTGATCTGTCATTGCCGACAGCGATTTCTGTGTTTTGCTTGAAAATATAAATAAAAGAAAAATGACTAAGTTTTCAGAAAATCGATTAAATTTATGATTTAAGATAAATCAAATTTTCAAAAACTTAGTTATTTTTCTTTTATTTATATTTTCGAGTAAACAGAAATGGCGACTCAGCTAGGGAAACTTTTGTTTTACTCGAAAATATAAATAAAAGTAAAATGACTAACTTTTCGGAAAATTGATTAAACTTATGATTAAAGAGAAATCGAATTTCCAAAGAAACAATGTCGCCGCTTAATTTTTTAGTAAAAAATCATGAAAAAACTTTATATTTTCTGAAGACCTAAACAGACAAAATCGATTGATAATAAAAAGGTTTCGAAGTTTAATATACATTCTGAAAAGATGTTAGGCTCTCGAAATGTCCGTTAACTTGCGGCTGACCGACGATTCGACTAAAATGACTTAGATTAAGTTTTAAAATTTTACCTAAGTAAAACAACTCATTTATTTTATTTCTTTATTTGTTTTTCTAAGGGGAACAATTAAAGGGGAATATTCTGAAGGAAATAATTCAAGCTGCAAGACAAATAATAAAATAAAGCTAAATATAAAATAAATAAATATTTTTTATTTGAATATGAGAAGAAATGGCTATATTTAGGAAATTAATTTAGTTAAACCAAGAGCAAGATAAATTGTTAGTCAAATACAAATAGACGAATAAATAGTTAAACGAAAAGAAATCTTTGGACTTGATCTTCGTTGCCCAAATTCAATTAATGTTGGGCTCTTGGCCCACCTTTCCTAATTCTATAAAAACTGCATCATTTGGGCCTTTTTTTAGCCCATTTTCACTCTAAAATTGTGCATTATTAGTCCTCTTTTGGACTGCTGTTGCACCTGGGTTTTTAGCACAAATTTTCGTTCTTGCATTAGTTGCATACAGTGGTTGTATATTAGTGTATACAGTAGTATATCAAATTATTTTTTTGTATTATTTACTTCTGCCTGCCTTGTATTTCAACTTCTAACTTTCGAACGATAATCAATGCTCGACTCAAAGAAATTCAACTCAATGATATACAAAGAGGATAGTCCAGAGAGACTCGGATGGAGTTTCACATGCAAAACATAAAGCAAAATAAAGTGATTAGCATTTGGAGAGTATGCAAATTATTTTAAGTTTAAAAATTAAACTCAAATTTTGCAAAGAGAACAAATAAGAAACAGTGAATCATTAGAAGAGACCGTGGTTATCATATGAGTAAAATAACAATAAGCAATTATGGAGACATGGGAACAAATTGCATACCTATCCAAACCTAAAAAAAAACTAACAAGACGTAAACTAAAAAAAAAAGAACACAATGTGGAATCATATAGCAGATGAAATCGAATAAGAAAGAAGCCCATTCGAAATTCAAACGCCGAAATTCGTTCTCCATTAAAGGAAGACAAACTTTTTCTGAAGCTTCAACCTCATTTTGGAAGAGGAAAGGGAGAACCGACGGCTTCAATCGATTCATTTGCCCTTGAGATGCTACGTGTCTCCATCTCGCAACTGTAAGGATGAAAGTCGCGTGCTTTTGCTGCTACTGTCGTTGTCACATTGCCAGCAGTTATTGGCATTTTTTGGGTTTCTTTTACTGCGTACAACTACCGTGTTAGCGTTTGCTGGAGTTTCTCTTGTGAAGGAAAACAGAAGTGGGTCGGGTCAAGGTGTTCGGACAATTCGATTGGTTCGCTAGGATGGGCTGCCGTAATTTAGGAATTAGAATGGGAAAAATAGTAGGCTGGAATGTGTTGGGAATTTGCTTTGGGTCAAATTTTCTCTTGAAAATTAATCCAAGAAGTGGACAAGAGGTGGCTATATTTGAATTAGAAAATAACCAAACGAATTGCAAATTTAGTCCACTTAACTTTAAAATTTAGTCAAATTGACTCAATTAGTGAATCCGATTAAAGATAAAATATAACAAATTAATATTAATTAATTAATGAGCTTTTTAATCTTAACGAAATAAAATAAAATAATTAATTTGATTATAAGCTAACTAATTTCAATAATTCTAAATTGTACTAGACTAAATTAGTAAAATATTTACTAAAATGAGGTAGAAATTTTTTTTATACGATTTTCAAATATTTATAAAATATATTATTTATATATATAAAACTATATGAAATATATTTATCATTTTTAGAAAAAAATATTGTAATAAAGTGACAAAACTATTTAACAAACTTACTTGAAAAATATTTGAATTTTATAAAGCCAATTATTCTAAATCGTTTAAAATTAATAAACTCGAAAATTACTTATTATCGGGGAGGGTCAAAATTGGGTGTCAACATGTGGTACCATCGCGGGCCTTTGTTAAGGTTGATCCGCTATCGTGTAAGATCGTCAGATTAGATCCGTCTACGATTGAACCGGCGCCACCGTATAATCCATCGCTGAAACTGAATCCATCAGATCTGATTGATCTAACACCACCACCACCGCTTTATCTGCCACAAAAGTTTGAGTATGAGGATCTTGATCCACGAGGGACTAATCTTTTTGTTCCGTTTGAGATGTTGCGGACTGATCCACTGATTCATGAGCCGGGTCCTAAGCTTGGATTGGAACATGCACCACTACTTCCTGAGAAGATCAATGAGCCGGATCCGATGGCGCGTGATCATCCGTCTGTCACTCTCATGAATCAATCTGATGCTCAGTCATTTGATACATCGACTCTCTCTGATCTGTCGGCGGCGGCGACAGTTTTTGTGGTACCATCGCGAGCCTTTGTTAAGGTTGATCCACTATCGTGTAAGATCATCAGATTAGATCCATCTACGATTGAACCAGCGCAGCCATATAATCCACCGCTGAAACTGAATCCATCATATCTGATTGATCCACCACCGCCGCTTTATTCGCCACAGAAGTTTGTGTGTGAGGATCTTCATCCACGGGGGACTGATCTTTCTGTTCCATTTGAGATGCTGCGGACTGATCCATTGATTCATGAGCCGGATCCTAAGCTTGGATCGAAACATACACCGCTGCTGCCTGAGAAGATCAATGAGCCGGATTCGACGACGCGTGATCCTCTGCCTGTCATTCTCATGGATCAATCTGATGCTCCGTCGTTTGATACATTGACTTTCTCTGATCTGCCGGTGGCAGCGGCGGTTTCTGTGGTACCATCGCGGGCCGGTTGATCCGCTATCGTGTAAGATCGTCAGATTAAATCCATCTACGATTAAACTGGCGTCACCGTATAATCCACCGCTAAAACTGAATCCATCAGATCTGATTGATCTAACACCACCACCGTCGCTTTATCCGCCACAGAAGTTTGTGTATGAGGATCTTGATCCACGGGGGACTGATCTTTCTGTTCCATTTGAGATGTTGCGGACTGATCCACTGATTCATGAGCCGGATCCTAAGCTTGGATCAGAACATGCACCGCGGTTGCCTGAGAAGATCAATGAGCCGGATCCTATGCTTGGATCAGAACTTGCACCACCAATGCTTGGATCGGAACCTTCACCACCAATGCTGATCATTGAGCCGGATCCTTCACTCTCTTCTTACCTTTTTGCCGATCGTCTGTGTAGCGGTATATCTTGCAATTACCCTTGTTCCCTTGTTACCATCGTTAGTGTAGTAGTGTATCGTTTAATTCTCTCTTTGGAATTCTGTTTCACAACTATCATTTTCACCCGGACTTCTCCCACTATTGTTATCAGTGTGGAACAACTTATAATACTATTGTTGATCTTTTACTTCATATGGTTGAAGTGCACACCCAGGCACCACCTGAGTAATTTTTTCATGGAAACTGAATCATTATTGTCGTTTCAAGTTTACTCTGTTGTTCGTCTTTTAGAACTGTCTTTTTGAGTTGATATTCCTTCGTTGTAATACATAGTCATTCAATGGATGCTAACTTGCTAGTAAAATTTCTCGATTGTAATTTGTACGTTTGAAGATGGAATATAATGAATGAGTTTTTCGTTGATGAAAGTTAGATTTTGGGTTAATGAGAATTTATTTAGCATTAGTGGTATAATTATTGTTTCTTTTGCAATCTAACATATCAATATGTTTAATAAAGAAAAAAGTTCTTAGAATCTTATAAAGGTAAAAGTGTTTTTTGTAAAGATAATGTCACGTAAGAGTTTGAGTGGAAGTCTATTTGTATTTATTTACTGATTATAAGGAATTAATTTAGAAGAAGTCGTGTAATTGTATTCAGATTAGGAGTCCTTAGCCGTGACAACTTTGAAGTCCTATTCTTCAAGAAACTCATGTATATATATTGATGTATTCAGGCAATGAATTGAATACAATTGAAAATCATCTTTAAAATGGTATCAGAGCCATTAGAGGTTAAACCAACCCACTATTTTTCTCTTTGTTTCACTCTTTTTTTTAAAATTAGTACCATCATATTTTCATGTAAATATTTTTAATAAAGGGTAAAAGTAATTATTTTCTTTGTTGTGGTAGTATATAATAAAAACATAAAATGAATGATGCCTTGTAATGTGCTATTTTCATATTTATCAACTTTATCCTTATCATTTTTTTCATTCTTCCATATAAGATTTTCTCGACCTATATTTAAATTTTAGATAACAATTGTTATTATTGTTTTTAAAATTTAGATTATAATTGACTTGAAATGAATTGACATGTATATTTTCACACTTCTCTCATAATATAATGTTGGTAGTGCTTATAACTTCTCAAGTTTAATCTATTACTGTTAAAAATAGTATATTAATTATTTAATTGTGGTATATTTTTTTGGTGACAATAATTCATTCTTATTTTATGAAGTTTTATTGATTTAATAAAAATCGTCTTATTTTACAGAAATGAATTAGAGAGGTGTGGGTTAAAGAGATTGCAATATGCTTCACAAATTATGTTTAAATTTTAGCTAAAAATAGAGTCATTATTTTAATATTAGGTTCAAATTTGATCTATGAATTTAAAATTTAAATAGTTAACACAAGCATCAATTTAACATTCTATTAATCTATTTGATGTCTTTGAAGAACATATTTTCACTGCACATAAATTAGGGTAAAATTTTATTCGCATCAAGTGTTTTTATAAAATCAAAACATTGTATATAATTAACGCATTTTCAAATTATAAAGCTAAGCTAAATGCTCCCAAGAACTCTACAATTTCAGTGTCACCGCAAACATTGGTGTTCAAGAACAAAAATGAGAAGCAAAGTTATATTTTGACAATTCGCTATATTGGTGATGAGGGTCAAAGTAGAAACGTTGGTTCGATCACTTGGGTTGAAGAGAATGGCAACCACTATGTTAGTAGTCCGATAGTAACATCTCCCATTATTAAGGTCTGGAAATAATTTCTGCTACTTTATGGATTGTATTGCATAAGAATTGATTCATTAATTTTTAAGATTATAGATATGGTTCTCCTAACACTATAAGAATTGATTCCTATTTATTGATAAGGTAAAATAAAGGTTTATGTGGATAAAATATAAATAGTACAACTCACATAACATATTGTACAATTAAGTACTGCAGTGTTAGTCCTTTTTGTTGTTGACTTATATATAAGGTAAAATATATATTAAGAAAACATTTTATTATGATCAAGTGATACATATTTTTAGTCTGATTCATTAATTTTTAAGATTAGTTATTCAGTAATTTATAAATACTCGATACAAATAAAAAATTTCGGAAGTGTTCTGCTCAAATCAGCCCCAAAAGGAAACAAAAAAAAAGAATACTCCTTACATTAGGGTATATGCAGGTCTTTTGTCAAAAAGTAGCCAAAGAAGATGATGCACAAAAGACTAATTGGGGCTTTGAAATATTTATCTTCCACAACTAAAATTCAAATTTTATAGTGTGAATGATTTCCAGTATCTTTAAGTTTGTCATGCAGTTTTGTCAATATCCCCCAAAACATTCAAAAATGTTTAACAAGTATGCTTATATTTTCAAAAATATTAGGAGAGCAGTGATGGAATCAGAAATTTCATAAAGAGGGTTTAAAAATTAAACAACAAAATTTCTTTTCAAAACATCTGAAAATACTAGACTATAACAACTTATTATGTCAAGGGTGTCCAAACTATGTTATTTAATCACTTCGTATATTATTTTAGTTGTATATGAGATATTTTTTCTAACGAAGGATGTCCAATTGGACACCCTCATATACATACGCCTACCCCCCTGTAGGAGAGAATAAAAAAATGAAAATATTAGATTGGAATGTATCTTGCGAATCCACCTTTTCCTCTAAGCATACAAACTTGTTTGGATGATTCTAACGTATTATTTCATAATATATATAGTATTATATTGCATTGTATTATTTTATTGTTATATAATACTTCACACATCAATATAAAAAGATAAAAAGGGGTATGATGAGCCCTTGAAAATTTTATAATTTCATGTGTGCACTGTGAAGCATGGTGAGAGTGACACAGATCTTCTTTTTTCAAATAGGGTAACTTACTAGAAAAGTAAAGTATGAATAGTAGAGTTATTATAAAAATGTAGGGTAAATAATATAGTAGAATTGTTGAATAATGAACAAAGAAAAAAAGAGAGGAATAAAAATAACGGCATAATCCTATCAAATTGATCCTTACATAAAATGAGACTTTTCATCGTTACGTAATAATAAATTTGACAATACGATACAATAAAAAAATACTATCACACAAATATTATATTTAAACTAACAGACATAATGCAATATAACAGGTAACAACCACCCAAATAAGGTATTAGTCAAACAAACGTGTATTATATAATCGAAGGAATTATTAAATCTTAGCTTAAGAGTTGTTAGGATTTTGCAATGAGACCTGTTGATTCTTTCTCTTTTTATGTAGATAAGAATTAGTATAATTAGTTGTTTTATCATAAACTTTCTTTTAATAACTTACCACATGATCCACTCCATAATTTTATTATTGCATTACCAATATCCTTCTTGGATTATCTACTTATCTATACTAGAAATAACCGCCAACTTGAGAATATTTTAACTTGCATTTTTATTTTCTTACTCTTAATAATGACAAGTTTTAATAGCCATAAAATTTATATGGCATACCTAAAAACTGTAAATTTCAAAATCCTTTCTTTTTTCCTTTTTTGAAAATGAGAAATCATATATATTAGTAGCTCTAAAGAATAATTTTTATAAGTTTCACTGATTAGAGTGATTTGTCTTTTGTTCCTAATAAGCTTAATTAATAATGTAACATTATAAATGACTTGTGTCTAATCAAACACTATAAGGACTCGTTTGGTAGGAGGTATTAAATAGAATAGTCCATGGATTAAAATTTAATCCATCTAATACATTGTTTGGTTGCATTATTTTATTTAATCCATGGATTGCTTATACCTTATATATGGTCTTATTTTATCCCTAGTAAATGGAGGGATAACTAATCCAAGGTTTGTTAAACCTTGGATAAGACCCCTAAATGACAGAATTATCCCTTTATTCATTTTCCTAAATTTCTTTTATAATTTAATTTTCTTTTTATTTATATTGAAATAATTATAAATGTTCTTTTTAATTCTCCAAATCCGTTTAGTGTAATTTAATGATTTCATTAA
>JAJOOR010037228.1:0-13884 GCA_036250505.1 Solanum acaule | reverse complement strand
CTTCCAGACTTTTATTCTAACGTCATCGGCCTTAAATCACACTCTTGGGTATGCACATTATTCTTTACTGGCTATATCGATTATCGACTACACACACACTCTTGGGTAACTCTGTCCACCAAGGCTTTAGGATAGGAAGAAACCGACTAGTTTTTTTTTTTTTCTGTCTTTACTAGGATTTGAAGCATGATCTTCCAGACTTTTATTCTAACGTCATCGGCCTTAAATCACACTCTTGGGTATGCACATTATTCTTTACTGGCTATATCGATTATCGACTACACACACACTCTTGGGTAACTCTGTCCACCAAGGCTTTAGGATAGGAAGAAACCGACTAGTTTTTTTTTTTTTCTGTCTTTACTAGGATTTGAAGCATGATCTTCCAGACTTTTATTCTAACGTCATCGGCCTTAAATCACACTCTTGGGTATGCACATTATTCTTTACTGGCTATATCGATTATCGACTACACACACACTCTTGGGTAACTCTGTCCACCAAGGCTTTAGGATAGGAAGAAACCGACTAGTTTTTTTTTTTTTCTGTCTTTACTAGGATTTGAAGCATGATCTTCCAGACTTTTATTCTAACGTCATCGGCCTTAAATCACACTCTTGGGTATGCACATTATTCTTTACTGGCTATATCGATTATCGACTACACACACATGCTCTGAGGGATTCAATTTGGAAATATTATTGGAACTTAGGAGATGGAGTAGTGCACACACATACTTTACAGCCGTAAAAAGCAAAATCCATACAGTAGTTTACCAAGGGAAACTCTCGACACATTAGCACAATGAATAAGAATGAACAGTGAAGCATATAAAAAAGAACAGAAATTATAAAGCTGAAATCAACCAAAAGCAATTTAATGATATGAAACTCTTCAAATCACCAAAGAAAGAGGTGAGATGTGAAGGCGACAGAGAAGGTGTCAAAGGAAATTATAAGCCCTGCAAAATAAATTATTAAGAAAATCAAGTGTAGCTTCTTTTTGACCTATTACTATCAGTTCTTCAGATAATAACAACAATAAGCTATCGATCAGTTTTCACAGTTCAACTCATTGTAAATAGCAGCAACAACTAGCTACAGATGTGGAAGAGATTTCTCAAGACTTCTTCAGAGTTGCACTAAAAGCTACTAAGATGATGGCTTATCTATGTTAGACTGCAACAGTTTGACAAAGCCTGACCAATAAATCCCAAACATACATCTCTACTCGGGAGGATAAAAGGTTCATTATTCCTAAAACATGATTTAGAAGTCGAAATTGAGAAATATTTTCAACCCAAAATGGTGATGGACATGGGAAAAAGACTGTCTTTCAGTCAGAAACAATTAACATTATGCCGGAAAGGGACATCAAACTTCACCTATGTCTTTGTCTTCCTCCTCAAGCGCTTCCTTAGCTTCTTCAACTTGTGCTTGTTCATCTTCTTCTTCCTCTTTTTCTTCACACTATCCGCCCATATCTTCAGTGAATCTTCTTCTACCGCGACGCATCCATCATTCTCAGATTTAATTACCCCAATTTGAGAAATGGGATTTAGGAAAAGCCCGAAAGAGAAACTTGGGTAAACCAGTGAGCAAGGGGAAACATTCTGATTTGAATCCTCTGTTTCGCGTTGGAGACAAAAGGGTATTTGATTTCGTCTGCTACAAGAAGGATGAGCCAAGATTGGTGGCTGAGGAGGGGTAGAACTGAGGATTGCCGGTTCGGATTTATTAAGGTTATTATTGATGATTCTTGTTGTGGCAGATTGAAATTGGTTCTTCAGAGCTTTCCGAAGAATTGAAGCCATTTGGAGTAACAATTCAAGAACCACCAAAAAGAGAAAGGAAAAATAACAGAGAATTGCATCCGCTAGGGTTTTGCCAAAAAGGAAGACGTAAAAGTTTTAAAAATAAATATATGCCCCCATGCAGGATCGAACTACAGACCTTCAGTTTACAAGACTGACGCTCTACCAGTGAGCTATACGGGCTGTGTTCTTTGCATTGAAAAATAAGTTAATTATCCAATGAATTAAATAAATACCGTTCCTCTTCTCTCATGTTAAAAATTATACTAACAATTTAGTTGGTGTGATAAGAATAATAATTTTGGTCATAAGACTATTATAAGGCGAATTTGGTAATATGTGTTACCTAGTCCTAGGATTATTTTATATAATCGTGGGATAAGTTATCTCATATAAAAGGTGAAATAAAATAATCTCATAGAATATCTTTGTCTATCTCATCCCACCAACTAAACGACCTTTAAAAGGGTAAACAAAAGAGGATACTTGAGTCATATTCACTATGGATTAAGTTTATCCACCTCTCATTTTAATAACACCAAACAACATAATTTGATTCAATTAGATGATAAATTAAGGTTAGAGTACCAAGTAGTTAACATACTTAATTAAGTGATACAAAAAGTTAAATGTAAATATCAAACGAGTTACTGTAAATATCTTCTTCCTGTATTAGCCTAAATAAGACGATTTGTTATGGCTTGTAAGTTGTAATTAAGCCAGGCCATAAAGTGAAGTTAACAGAATTTCAGCATATGATTTGTGGTTGCTAATTACAAATTGGATTTATACAACAAATTAAAATAAAATGTCACACAATAATATACCCAGGTTTACTACAAATTGAATTGAATTACAATGTATGAATACAAATTTATTCATGCACTGGTTTAAAGTTTCTATAAGCTATAACTGCGTAAAAAGGATCAGATGAAGCTGATAACAACCCAATCAACTGCATTATTTTACTCAGAGGTGATTTATTTTCTTGATCATCATTACTTGGTAATTTACGAATCACTTCTGGCTCTGTAAATCCCTTAATACATTGAAAATATTGTACCACAAGTTGCACTCTTCCGTACCCTGTACTGTCCCTCCAGGCACTAATTGCTTTATCATAGAACAATCTGTTACTGAAACTTACAATAAACACTCCTCCAGGTCTTAGAATTCGAAATACTTCTGCGAAAACCTGAAATTTAATAACATTGTATTATAGGGATTATTAACACAATGATCAAATTAGAAACTAAACATTGTGTTCTTAATGCAAAATTTAGTACTAATATATCTAATTAACCTTATCACTATATCTTTGGATTTTGTGTGGCTTATAACCAACCACACATTTTGCAACAATGTTTATGTGGTTGTGGTGACACTTGATTCTATCCTTCTCTTCCAAATCATCAATCTTTATCATCTAATTAAGGGATCATTTAGGCTAATTAATTAGTACATCATACACCATAAGGCTTAAGATTTTCAAAAAGAAATGACTAATCACCATCTAATTAAGGGATAATTAATTTAGGGTAATGACTGACCTTCTCAGGCTGTTGAAGATACTGCACACTAACAGTACATAAAACAGCATCAAAACTGCAATTTTCAAACTCAAGTTTCTCATCTTCATTCAAATCCTTCACAAAAAAATAATCCAACTTGGGATTTTTTGCTAGCTCTTGGGCATTAAGTCCATGACCTACCACCTTTTTGTACTTCACTTCTTGTGGTAAATGACTCACCCATGAGCTCATAAGGTCAAGAATCTCAAATTCAGGCCTCAAACATTTCCTATAAAAACAGGGGAGTCAAATGTGCAGGGCATGTTAAATTGGACTGAATTAATCAATAACATATGTCTAGACCATATAATTTTATATTTGGACTTAT
Organism: Solanum acaule; assembly: GCA_036250505.1. Classification (NCBI taxonomy): domain Eukaryota; kingdom Viridiplantae; phylum Streptophyta; class Magnoliopsida; order Solanales; family Solanaceae; genus Solanum; species Solanum acaule. The sequence goes on along the minus strand of JAJOOR010037228.1, from coordinate 10,172 downwards.
TTTGACACCCTTACCTGTAAAGATTTGTTAAATTGGAAATGAAACGATCATCGACGTGTGTGACGAATCTTGGATAGGCATAAAATTCCCTGTCTGGTAAAATATTAAGTTTGGTTCTTCCTTGTTGAGTAAGTACCATGCGTTTGATTATTCCTGCTGTTGATTTCGTAGAATTGTTGTTATCTTCATTATTATAGGCTTTTGGAATTATTATTGAGGACTGTGTTTTGATTTTGGATGGAAGAGGAAACAAGTGTAAGTTTGATGAATTTGTGGATTCCCATGTTTTAGGATGGGAATTTGGAGCTATGGTGAGAAACATGTCTAATTGACTTTGATGAACACAGAGATCAATTTATCATTTTTATTTGGGCTTTTTAGTGTTTGAAATTGTTCAAATTAACTTTTTTGGCCCATAGGTAATTGGACTGGTAGCCCACGTCCGTCAAGACTGCAGGGCTGAAATCACAGTCAAAATTTAAAAGTTTAACTTTCAAAATATGCCATGTAAATTAGAACAATGTGAGTTCTAGTATTTTCCTTTTATATTGACAAAATTCTTTTTTTTTTTCTAGAGTTTGTTTCTTTTATATTGAATTAATTCTCATCCTTTTTGGAATTTAAATAATAATAATACCACACATTTTCTTAGTATGTTGTATATTTTATTGGTGAAGTAGATCGAGTCAATAAAATAATTTAAACGATATCTTATTATTTTTTATAAAATTAAGTTTAAAATAAAAATTATATTTTTGAAATTTTTATTGAAAATTTTTATTTAAATTGCTTGGGTGACCTTTTAAGTGAAATATCAATAGTTGAATGACTTTGAAAATAAAATAAAGTTATGTAACCTTTCAAGTGAGCTACTAATCTGCGACTTTTGAGTTATAAAATAAAACTAAGTAACAAAATCATTCGAAGTTTGAGTCAGAAGAAAGTCCATACTAGAATTGTACAAATAATCTTTGATATGATGTAGATAAGATAGTATTAATTACCAACTTATCTAGGCATGGACTATAGGCATATATAACTAAATGATCATTGCTAATTAACAGAAGAAGAAAGTCCATACAAGAATGGTACATATAATCTTTGATCTGATGTAGATAAGATAGTTTTAATTACCAACTTATCTAGGCATGGACATAGGCATATATAACTAAATGATCACTGCTACTTTAGATTATGCGACTTTTAAGTTATAAAATAAAACAATTGATGGGTGAAGTGGATCAAGTCAATAAAATAATTTAAATGAGTGTCTTAGTATTTTTTTTATAAAATTAAGTTTAAATAAAAATTATATTTTAAAAAGTTTTAATGAAAAAATCAATCAAATTTGTTGGGTGACTTTTTAACAGGTCGTTTCATCTTATTAGATTTTATTTTTTTTACATTTTCTTTACAAGCTTTAGTTTTTTTTTTTTATGACAAAGGAAACCCGCAATCGCTATCCTTTGGGTCTGCACAGGGTAAAACCCCCGCTCTGCAATTGCTCACAAACCACATAAGAGAGGTAACCCGCACCAAGCTTGCCTAATGTGACGAGCTCGACCCAGAAGACAAACTCCTTTCGTTGGGGGTTTCAAACTTGAGACCTCCAACATGGAAGTCCCAAGCTCAAACCACTGGGCCACCCCGAAGGATTTTACAAGCTTTAGTTATTCATTCTTAAAAATAAAATTTCCATCTTATTTAGCTTAAATATTTTTATGTGTGTATTTTCATGATTGTGCCGTGTGTTTTTAAAATAAAATTTCATCCTATTTAACTTAAAAATAAAACATACATCTTATTTAGCTTAAAAATAAAACTTACATCTTATCTAGCTTAAAAATAAAATTTCCATATTATTCAACTTAAAAATAAAACTTTCATCTTATTTAGTTTAAAAATAAAACTTTCATCTTATTTAGCTTAAAAATAAATCTTTCTTATTAAGTTTATTAAAGTAAAAGGAAATTTATTATTAAAGTTATCTACATTTTAATTGATATATAAAATATAATTTTTAAGTGAGTAATAAACTAATTAATTAAAAATATGTAATTTAGTGGAGTGAACATTTTAAGAAAAATCAAAATATAAATAAACATAAGAATTAGGCAAATAAATTCAATTTATAATATATTCATAAATAAAAATTGTATTTATAAAATGTAATTTTTCAATAGAAAAATATATTATCACATAAACAACGAATAATTAAGGTTGTGAATGTTATTATAAATGTTGTTAAAAATTAGTATGTTAATATATGAATGTAAAAGTGATGTATAAAAGAGAGTTTAAGGGGGGTATTTTTGTCATTATACATACTTTATCTTAGGATAAGTTAACATGAGATTACTATTCCACCTCTAGTGAGGTACAACTTATCCAGGACTAATTGTTAATCCTGAGATAAGTTATCCGAGCCTTTGCAAACAAACAACAAAAAGGCTACTTAAAGTTATTTCGGGATTAAGTCCTCTTATCCATCACTCCAAATGATCCCTAAATGAAATAACAATAGTTGAATGAACTTGAAATGAAATAAAGTTAATAACTTTTTAAGTAAGCTACTTCAAATTATAAGACTTTTAGTTGTAAAACAAAAGTAAGCAACTTTATAAGGGAATCATAGTCAACAGGAAGAAGAAAGTCCATACAAGAATTTTACAGATAATTTTTTATCTGAGGTAGATAAGACATGTTATAATTAGCAACTTTTCTCTGGGCATGGGCTATTGGCCTATATAAGTAACTGATAGCACAAGGCAGGATAATCCCATACTCCAAACTAAATTATTAGTACTAAAGAATTTGTTTCATCATGATTTTGCCCCTTCCAGTGATATTGGCTTTCTTGTTTGGTACTGTAATTTTTGTGTTAAACTTAATCTTTCAGCAATTCTTCTTAGTTCATAATCATGACCATAAAGGGTTACCTAATGGGAGCATGGGTTTACCCTTGATTGGAGAGACCTATGGCTTCTGCACCCCTCATAAATCATTCTCCATTGGCAATTTCTTGCAACAACGTTGCTCTAGGTATGTTTCATGCAAAATCTTATATCATGTGTGGCAAATGGGCTTGTTTGATCAAATTTAATTGGGGAAGATTAAAGACAGGTTGGACTGAATTTGCATGAGCCAATTGGTTATTGATCCACTCAAAAGTTACTTGGTTTGAAATGGGCTAAGAAATGGCCGGTTAAAACTCAAGTCGCCCACTTATTACTCTAATTTAGTTGCTTTATTTATTTATTTTATAATTTTTTAGTAACTACTAAAATTATTACTTTTCTTTATTATATGACTATCTATTGAATAAAATTGTTATGACGCGTGGAAAATGGCGAAAAAAAAAGTCAACAATAAAGAAAAAAGAAATAAATAGAATATAGAAAATCATTGAATTTATTTGCAGCCCCTGAATGAATGAGGTAGATAAGGCACAAGAACATTGTTTGATCAAATTTAATATCCAATACTTTGTATATAAATACATTTTCATCCATTATATTACACTACTTTTGACATGTTTTGACCCAACCTTATTAAACTTAGGCAAATTAAACGAATCATAACTAAAAATAAGTTTATTTTTCCATGGCGCTAACGGTATATATTATGTTGATTCTATTTCAGATATGGGAAAATATTCAAATCCAACATTTTTGGGGCTCCAACCATTGTTTCATGTGACTTGGAGCTCAACACATTTGTCCTCCAAAATGAAGGAAAATTGTTCCAAAGCAGCTATCCAAAACCTGTGAAAAATATTCTTGGAAAACACTCTTTGTTGCTTCTCACCGATTTTGACCGGCACAAAAGATTTCGAAGCATTGAAATGTCCCTCATCAATAAATTTAAGTGTACACCACATTTTTTTTACTCATCTTGATAAGTTGTGTGTCTCATTAATGGAGTCATGGAGAGAAAATCAATTCATTCTCTTTTTCAAACAAGCTAAACAGGTCCGTCCAATTCGTCATCTATATACATACATACATATATAATTAAGTATACAACTTTATTTGAATTTGCAGTTTAGCTTTAGTATGATGTTGATGAGTGTGTTGGAGATGGAACCTGGAGAACCACTTGGTTTGGAGTTATTAAAAGATTTCCTCACATGTATGAAAGGCTTTGTCTCCATTCCAATTAACCTTCCGTGGACACACCATGGCAAGGCCATCAAGGTACTAATAATATTTCTTACATAATTCTTTTTTAAATTAAAAGTCTCGAGTTTGAATGTATGATTCTTTGTGGTGAGTGCAGGCTCGTAGCAGGATCGCATCCACATTGAAACAAATACTAAAAGAAAAGGACTCTTTTAATGAGATAATGTTATTGAAAGGAAAATTAAGTGATGTGGAAAAAGTGAGCATTGTACTAGACCTTCTTTTTGCAGGTTTTGAAACAACCTCTGGACTTTTGTCTCTACTAGTTTATTTTCTTGCTAAATCATCACAAGCTCTTCAAGATTTGAAGGTAAAAATAACTCTTCAATCATCAAACTAATTTAACATTTGTAAAATTATATCAATACCAATTACTTCTCTAATTAATTTATTATATGATCAAGATGAACACCGCACATTAAGGAGAAAGAAAAAGGAGGGGGAACCTTTAAATTGGGAAGATTATAAGCAAATGGAATTCACCATGATGGTATATAATTAATTCTTCTACTTTTTCAATTCAACCATTATGGTAATTCTCTGTATGTTTTCATTTGTATTATAAAAAAATAAAACTCTCATTATAATTCAGGTCATAAATGAAACTCTACGTTGTGGAAATTTGGTGAAGTTTGTACTCAGGGAAGCTATTAAGGATGTAGACTTCAAAGGTTTGTTAACTACAAATCATCAAATAACTCTCTTTTTTAAACCCTGACAACTTCTTATTTTCATCACAAATTTTTGATAATCTTCATGTCAATGAACTTCCTTCATATTGGTGATTTCAGTCATATATAAGTATTTCGTCATGAATATATGTTTAGTTTTATTTTTGTATAGTGTAATTTTTCTTCTGAGCTATATTATTGTGCTTGAGTTCCAGGATATCATATTCCAGCAGGATGGAAAATACTCCCTATATTTTCTTCAATGCATCTTGATCCATCGTTGCATGAAAATCCATCGGAGTTTAACCCTTGGAGATGGACCGTAAGTTTACCTTTTTCTGGTGAAGCTTATTATTTTCAACGGATCATATATAAATTAAGGGTGATATTTTTTTTTACTATAGTAGTAATATTTAGTTACACAATTTATTTTTCTCAAATTCAGGATCCAGCCACAAGCAAAAAAGTGACCCCATTTGGTGGTGGATTGAGGATGTGTCCTGGATCGGAGCTTGCCAAATTAGAAGCAGCTTTTTTCCTACATCATCTTGTCCTCAATTACAGGTATTTAATACATAAAAGACTTAAATGTACCTATTTATTGTTTAAATATATACATCGTTATACTATCATTTTCGTTTTTTATTTTTTATATTTGATCATATTATAAAAACATTAATCATCTTTTGTGTAGGTGGACAGTGAAAGAAGATGAATATCCAATGTTGTGCCCATATATGGACTTCCCAAAAGGACTGCTAATAACTTTGGAGGCAGAAACAACTGATCTTTAAGAATTAATGAATTTCTTAAAATATAAAGTTGTTGAATAAGAATTAAGATTGATAGCTAATCTATTAATCTTATAATATTTAAATTTAATGAAACAAATGTTGCAATGCTAAATTGAACTTTTGTTTTTTTTTTTTTGGCCTTACGCACTTTTTCAAAAAGTCATGAGCATACTATGTGTGTCATGTTATCACTAAGGCTATAATAATAACATTTAAAAAAAATGGCATTTTGTATGATGATAATCAATTAAGTATAACTAATTGTGAAATATTCAATTAAAATGACATTTTGTACTAAGTAATCAATTTTGAATTTTTATTTTATTATTTAATTAAAAATCATACTTTTTCAAGAGAGTCATCACTAAAGGGTGTAATAATAGCATTTAATTTTTTTAGGAGGGTATTAAAATTCTTGCAAAGGTTAAATAAATGTATGTAACTGAAAGTTCAAAGATTTTTTTAAATGTGAATAGGAGATTATGTGTATAAATATGAATCTTGAATACTCTACAACTATAAAATAAAATGTCATTAATTAATGTCATAATTATATAGAGTATAGGGTTACAAAGGAAAAGAAATATTAAATTAAATGATCATAAAAGGTCTATTATTTAATGATGTATATTATAATGTGAATATATAATTGTATTCATAACTTCTTTTGGTACAGCCATATTTGTTTCCATAGATAGAGTCAAGTCAATGTATTTTTTAAATTAAAAAAAGTCAAGATATATTACGATTTTGGAAATATAATCATATAATTTCTCCAACTTAATTTTGATGGGTTATATATAAATGATTGACAGGGCATGACAACTCCATACTCTAAACAAAATTGTTAGTACTAAATATTTCTTGTTTATCAAATCATCATCATGATTTTGCTCCTTCCTGTGATATTAGCCTTGTTATTTGGTACTGTAATTTTGGTCTTCATGTTTTACCATTTATTTTTCTTAGTTTATAAACATGATACTAAAAGCTTACCTGGTGGGAACATGGGGTTTCCCTTTGTTGGAGAGGCATTTGGCTTTTTTACCCCTCATAAATCATTCTCCATTGGTAACTTCTTGCAACAACGTTGCTCTAGGTATATTTACTTTTGCCCAAAATTTTCATTTTAAATTCTCTTATCAATTTGATCTGTTCTGATGTAGAAATTGGATGTGTTGGATCAAATTTAATTGGAACGAACCATTTAACTAAAAAAGTTCAAATCAATCCGTAATCATGATCCAGCTCGTATGATGTATGCTTGAGTCAAGATAGATCTAATGAAATAACCAAACTAACATGACCTAATCTCCCCTCATTTTTCTAATTTCATTTTTAAAAATAAATAAATAAATGTGAAAGCTAGCTAGTGTATTTTGCTTATATTTTTATAATTTCTGATCTCTAATTTGATTTTATATGTATAGATTTGAATCACATTTTGATTCGTTAGATTATACTACTTGACATTTTGACCCAATAATTTAATTAACGGATCATTTTAGAATTAACTAGTTCAGTTCATGACAAACGAATCATAAGCCAGTCCGTTTAAACTTGGGTTGGTTCGATGAGTTTACGAAAAATAGATTTATTTTACCTTTAGACTATGTTTTCTTGGTTGTATTTCAGATATGGAAAAGTGTTCAAATCCTATATATTTGGGTCTCCAACTATAATTTCGTGTGACTTAGAGCTCAACAAATTTGTCCTTCAAAAAGAAGGCAAATTGTTCCAAAGCAGCTACCCAAAGCCAATTAGAGACATTCTTGGTAAGCACTCTTTGATGATTGTCAGTGATGTTGAACGTCACAAAAAGTTGCGACGCATTGAAGTTGGCCTCATCAACAAATTCAGTTCCACATCGAATTTCCTCGGTGACATTGATAAATTATGTATCTCGTTAATGGAATCGTGGAGAGGAAATCAACTTATTCTCTTCTCAAAACAAGCTAAACAGGTCCGTATAATCAAAATATAACTTTTGTCTTACGTTAAGGGATAACGTTCTAATTAATGTGTAATTTGAATTTGTATTTGCAGTTTAGCTTTAATTTGATGTTGATGAATTTGTTGGACATGCAACCAGGAGAGCCACTTGGTTTGCAGTTATTAGAAGATTTCCTCACATTTATGAAAGGATTTGTCTCTATTCCAATTAACCTTCCGTGGACACCCTATGCCAAGGCGATAAAGGTACTTTTTTCTTACACGTACACATCCTCCATCATTAATCAGAAATTTTGAAGAAAGTCTTGATAAGAAGTGTTTTCCCTTTTTAACGATTCTTTTTGCTAGCAGGCTCGTACGAGGATTTCATCCACGTTGAAACAAATACTAAATGAATGGAAAAATAGAAAAGACGTGCAAGTACAAAATGGGCAACAAAAAGGAGATCCTTTTGATGAGATTTTAGTGAAAGAAGACTTAATTAGTGATGTGGAGAAAGTAAGCATTTTACTTGACCTTTTGTTAGCAGGTTATGAAACAACCTCAGGACTTTTGTCCCTACTCGTCTATTTTCTTGCCCAATCACCACAAGCTCTTCAAACTTTGAAGGTAAAAAGAAATATATGTCCAATTTTATAATTCTCTTCTAGATTATAAAATTAGACGTATACTTCTAAATTAATGATTTATCATATGATCAGGATGAACACCTCGTGATAAGGAAAAAGAAAAAGGAGGGGGAACCCCTAAATTGGGAAGATTATAAGCAAATGGAATTCACCACTATGGTAATTCTTCAATCTTCCATTCTTTTCAATTCAACCTAATCAATTGGGCCATATATTTGAACATGTAACCCTTGCATTTCTAGTGTACGTTTTCATTTGATAAATAATTAAGTGAGTACTTTTTTTAAATTTCCTCTTATATATTAGTATGAACTATTATCTATGGTTACTTTTTTTTTTCTTTTTAATATCGTCTATCATTATAATTCAGGTTATAAATGAGACTCTACGTTGTGGCAACTTGGTGAAGTTTGTTCATAGGGAAGCTATCAAGGATGTAAAATTCAAAGGTTTGTAAACAAGAAATCATTAAAGAGCTTGTATTATTTTTTAGTGTAGATTAAATATGCATAATGCAATATTTCTTTTTATCATTGTGCTTGGATTTCAGGATATCATATTCCAGCGGGATGGAAAGTGCTTCCTATTTTATCTGCAGTACATCTTGAACCATCACTGCATGAAAATCCATCGGAGTTTAACCCTTGGAGATGGACCGTAAGTTTTCCTCATTTTGTTCCCATGAAAATTTTCCTAAACCACCTTTGAGCCTAATGTAACGGACTTAGACTTTCAGTAACGCTCCGTGCGACACTTGAATACTTAAAAAGTGGCGTGTCAGGACACTAAGCCTAGTAAAATTTCAGGATCCAGCTACAAGCAAGAAGGTGGTCCCATTTGGAGGTGGATCCCGGTTGTGTCCTGGGTCCGAGCTTGGTAAATTAGAAGCATCTTTCTTCCTACACTATCTTCTCCTCAATTACAGGTATTTAATATGGCAATCAGTAAAAAAAAAAAAAATACCGTTCTACTAATTTTATTATTTAAATGTATTTCTTGTTATACTATTCATCTTCATTTTTGCCTTTACCGCTTGGAAAATTTCTAGATTTGCCCTTATTTTAACGGCTTTATTATCATTAATTTGGTCTCTAAACATACTAGTTTGAATCTTGATATTTTTTTTCAAAAAATATTAAATCATATTTGATCATCTGATAAAATAATCATCATTTATTTTGTAGGTGGACAATGAAAGAAGAAGAATATCCAATGTTGTACCCATATATGGACTTCCCAAAAGGATTACTAATAGCTTTGGAGACAGAAACAACAAATGTTAATCAAGTATAGGGTTTGTTTAAGGAAAAAGTTGTTGAATTAGTTAGATTGTTTAAATTTAACTAAACATTTATGATATTCATTTCTTCAATTGTTTGACAACTCTATATGGAATCCTTTTCTAGCATAACGTTTGGTTACCATATTACTCCCTCTGTCCACTTTTAATTGTTATATTATGCTTTTCGAAAGTCAATTTGATTAATTTTCAAAGTTAAATTAGATTACAGTAATTCGATATTTTAAACAAAAAATTTAGATTTTTAAAAACTATATGGAAAGTACTATAAATTCCATTTTTTTCTATATCATAAAATGTTAGTCAAAATTATTATCATTTGACTCTAAAAAGAAATCGAAAGTCAATTTGACTAATTTTCAAACTTAAATTAGATTACAGTAATTCGATATTTTAAACAAAAAACTTGGATATTTAAAAACTATATGGAAAGTACTATAGATTCCAAATTTTTCTATATCGTAAAATATTAGTCAAAATTATTATCATTTAACTCTAAAAAGAAACTATACTAATTAAAATGGACGGAGGCAGTAAATAATATACGTACTCTCTTGGGGGGGGGGGGGGGGGGGGGGGGGGGGGGGGGGGGGGGGGGGGGGGGGGGGGGGGGGGGGGGGGGGGGGGGGGGGGGGGGGGGGGGG
>JAJOOR010037227.1:0-14610 GCA_036250505.1 Solanum acaule | reverse complement strand
ACATTTTACCCCCCCCCCCCCCCCCCCGTGCACTATTTAATAGTGTATTTCAAAAGGTATATATGTGCCCACGTGGACACATTAGAATTTATAATTATGCAATATTTTTTATGTACACGTGGGCACATATATACCTTTAAAATACTCTATTAAATACTGCAGGGGGTAAAAGGTCCTTTCCAAAGTTTGGTATCAATACAACAATTTCGATCAAAGTTCGGATATATTTCAGACCTTTTTCCCTTTTTTATATATGTTCAGTTATAACTGCTATATTTTTGGTCGTATATAAACATCACATTTCATGATTGCTTTTTTGTACATCTATTGGTGTAGTTGATAGTATGCTTTGAGTTGTTTATAAACACCAAAATTCCTGATAGTTTTTTGGTACATCTATTGGTGTAATCGATAGATTTTAGGTCCTTTATAAACATCATATTTGTTGTTAAATAATTTGTTAGTTTTCAGTGTATGTGTTTTTGGTAGGATTAAGGTACATACATTAAAGAAGAAATATTAAATTAGTTATCGTAGTTATTATTTTGTATTGGTATATTCATACAAAAAAAAACTAGAAACCAACTTAGGTCGTAAACCATTTTGTATACCAACATGATTATCATTTTCATATAAACAAAAACGTATTGTATACCAATCTTTGTAATTGGATTACATTAAAAACACCATTTTGTTTATATGAATTGCGTAATTTCTTATAGATTTCAAATTGTATTATGTTATATATGTAATACTTATTTAATGATATCACTAATTATTTTGGAGATTATTTAACAATAAGTTATCATCTAACACAAGTAAGTATGTGGATTACAATATTGAAGGAGTGATATATGATGCGAACACCAAATACAAAGGCTTAATTTTTTATTTAGAACTCAAATATGTCATGAGTGGTCCATCTCCACAAAATGAAGATCCATAACGATATGGGTGTTAAAGTTTATTTAGATAAAAAAAAATACAATTTTGATTTCTTTTCAATGTATCTATTATATGTAACATAAGTGGATAGAGATATAGAAGCCAATGAGTACCAAATTGGTGTCTAAACAACAAGGCAAGAAATTGTCAAATCAAATACACTATGTTTGACTAATATGAATCCCATTTTGGATGATTTTAGTGAAGATAATGAAGGAAATGAGATAATCTCAAATCCACAACACGATTTGGTGTCAGAAGATCAACTTTATATAAACAAGCACATTATATTAGAAGTTATGAAACGATATGGAGTTTTGTTTCACTCCTACTAGGTCAAGTACTACCTTGTAAGATATATATGTTAGTATATCATTATTCAATATTATTATTCAATAACTTATCATGACTTTTCATGATCGTCTTTAAAAGTTATTATCTGAAATGTCCTACAAAGAATTGTTCATGGGTTTTTAAATTATCGTGTTTAAATAAGTATGAATTATTCAAAATGAGGAAATTATGTGATACACATATGTGTTCAATGAAGGACATCATTCATTCAAAGCGTCAGTCTACTAGTGTTGTGCTATGTGCAATATTAATTGAAAAGTATGTTGATGCAAAAATAATTTACACACCAACTGAAATACAAGGAAACATGCTGAGAATACATGAAATTTCATAAACATACATGCAAGTATGGAGGGCTAAAGAAAAAGCTTTCAAGACGTTGAGAGATGATCCTGCAGAGTCATATGAAATTTTTTTGATGTATTTATATATATTTGAAACAACATATCCAAAGACCGCTGTGAATTATAAAAAACAGATGAAAATAGTTTTTTTGTATTCACTTACACCACTTATGCTAATATTAGAGGATGGGAATATTGTCGACCAATAGTAGTACTTGATGGTACACAATGGAAATCAACTTATGAAGGAACAATGTTGATAGCTAGCACATTGGATTCAGAAGGTATACTTTTTATTGTGTTATAAAATATTTAATTTGTTTTACATATATTTATGTACTATTCAGATAGCAATGTTTATGGTGGTTTATCGTGTAAAATCTAATTTATTTATAGGACATATCTTGCCACTTGCATACGGCATTATTGATTCAAAAAATGACAATTCAAGGTTGTGGTTCTTTGAGAATTTCAAAAATGGATTTGGTGATAGAGACGATACTTACTTTGTTTCTGATAGAAATAAGAGTATATAAAATGTTATTGTCTTGATTTATCTCGAATTTCGACATTACATGTGTATTTATCATATGGAACAAGGAAATGGGACAACTTCTATAGACTCTTTTAGCCACCACCGAGTCACCAACTGGGGTAGAGATCGAAAAGGTTTTACTAACACTTCGGGGAGTATTTCAAACTTCATGGCCACAAAAGGTGCCACAAAGGAAAAAGTAGCACCGTGATCTAACAAGACATATACATCAATAGAAAAGACTTTTAACATACCGGTCACCACATTCGGGGAGCTATCTTGGTCACCTCGGGATTGAAGAGCATAAAAGTGGTTTTGCTTTTGAGCATTGGAGTTTGAACTGCTTGGAGGAGCTTGTTTATCTTCTCTTCCATTAACCTTGAGCATTGAACAATCTCTCATCTTGTGGCCAACCTTTCCACAACTAAAACACCCATCGGTACCAACAAGACACTTGCCATTATGCTTTCTATCACATTTTGCACAATTAGGCCTAGCAACATAAGAACCACCACTATTACCTTCTTGAGGTTTAGGGTTGGAAACCCTATCCTTATTGACCCTTGGAGGAGCACTAGAGGAGCCTTGGTTGGAGAACCTTTGTCTAAACCTTGGTCGACCTTGTCCTTCGGACCTAGCATTGGAGAAGTTCCCATCACCGGTTCTAGCTCTTTTCACCTCTCTATTCCTTTTCTTGAGTTTTGACTCCTCAATTTGTTGAGCATATACTTTTAGCCTTGAGATATCCATGTCATGAAGGAGCATTTACATACAACATTCTTCTTGAACCAAATCGCACACACCCGTCAAAAACCTACTCATTTCATCCCTTGAATCCGCCACCATAGATGGAGCATACTTGGATAGTTGGGTAAATTTCAAGGCATACTCCTTGATACTCATTCTACCTTTTCTAAGGTTAATGAATTCCTCCAACTTATCTTCCCTCAACTCTTGGGGAAAGAATTTATCAATATATGTTGATTTGAATGTTTCCCATTCAACCGGGCCCGTTCTATGGGTCTTCCCCTTTTCCAAAGATCATACCATACTTGAGCAACATCCTTTAGTTGGTAGGCAGCAAACTCCGCCTTCTCTCCCGAAGATACCCCCATAATATCAAGGACCTTACAAATTTCATCAATAAACCTTTGGGGATCCTCCTCCACTTTAGAGCCATGAAATTTGGGAGGGTTCAGTCTAGCAAAATCACTAACCCTAGAAGCAGTCGAATTCACATTAGGATTGACCGGAGCTACCACTTCTCTATTGGTTTGAGTCTTCATGACTTGAGCCAACATTTGGATAGTAGATCTAAACTCTGCATGGGTCACATTGTCAACCACATCGGAGCTTGGTTAACTTGGGGAGCTTGATTAGATTGAACAGCTTCCTCATTCACATTGCCACCCTCCATTCTTCTAGCGTTATCCCTTCGTGTGTTCATATCCTGAAGACACAAGAGAAGGATTAGAAGAGGGACTTTATAGAGTTAAACTCTAAGGCATGACTTAAGACTTAAGAGTAATGAAAGAAGTGAAATTTCCTAACATCTTATTGCCTCTCATTCATAAGTGTGGCGTGCTTCACACTCATAAACAAGACTCTTCTAGACGTAGCTTATGAGACATCATCCTAGAATCATTCTAACCCTTGTGCTCTGATTACCAAGTTTGTTACGACCCATGTGTACCCCCTAAATGTAACAAGACACATAGAACCCCGAAAGGCACCATGTAAGCCACTTAGCATATCATAACATAAAGCATTAGAACAATAAGATTAAAAACACATTTAAGTCCAAAATTCATTATAAAGGAAATGGAAAGTCTAGACTTGTCTCAACTAGCCATCTATTACAATACTTGAGTCAAAATAAGGTCATAGCCCAAAACAACATAATTCGAAAGTGAAAGTACAAATATGAAACAACAATGATAGAATCCCATTCTCAAATTATGAGTACTCATCACGAGCAAGGAGAAATGAGCAAATCCAAGCTCTAGCCACAATGAGAACCGCCTTGAGAACCAGACCCTACACTTGGGGGGAAATGTAGGAAAATATGGGTTGGTAAAAAAATGCACTAAGTATGTCATGCACAAAATCATGAAAACATGCTAAAAGGGATATTTTAGTTAAATGCATGCCATTTACTAGTTTAATGCATCACTTTGAAGATAATGGAAAAGCATAAGTCATAAACACAATCAACTCATATATCATCATATCATAATAGGACCATACCGTAAATACCCTCAAAGCATACTTCTGCAATGCATGAATAAGATCCCATAATCCCACCCACACAAAGTAAAGCTTCTTGAGTAGCTATAGTTCATAATTCATCTTCTTGTTCATACGATCATAAAGGGATATTAGCCTTAACCGACATAGACCATGTGAGCTTACCATGGAATCCGGTGTCTACCCCACCCCGAAAAGGGGTTGTCCTACTTGCCTAAAGTAGAACCATACTTTTAGCTTAGGTGGATCCACTAGCTAAGGACCTATGTGGGCACATAGTTATGGGATAAGGAGATTTCTACTAGAAACCCGGACTCAAATAAGGTATAAGGTTTCTATCTCATGATATACATACTTTGGGAACCCGGACTCAACTAAAGGAACCCATTTGGAAAGCCGAACTCAACTATCGCATAAGCTTCGATCTCATGTTCATATCCAGTCGGTGCTAAACATTAATTCCCATATATTACATATTAAGTCTTGACTTAAGTTCATATTCATGAATGAATGTCTTGACACTCAATCCAACATAATTCATACTATAGCTCATAGATTCAATAGGTAAGAATAGCCTTTCAACCCTAGAATCATCATAATGTGAGGAAACCTCTCACATTATATCATATTCATACATAAGTGTGTACATGGGAAAATCATCCAACAACACAACAACTAGATCATAATTATATTCACTTCGTTCTCATAGTGTTCTAAAAGCCTAGACATAACCCTCATAATCATGCAAAATTCTCATACTTTGCCCTTCAAAGACCATACATCACATTCAATCAACACATCTAGAATACTACATTATCCATGAATAATAACATGATTCAATTAATCAATTCACTACATTCACAATTCTATAATATTCTACTGCTTCAATCAATACCCACACTTTGATATCCAATTTGAGAAAAAAAATGGAATTTATGGATTCTTGGGGAATTCAACATAAACTATATAAAATCATCAATTTATCCATAATAAAAAATAATTCAGTCATTTAAAAATGAATTTGAAAGGAATCCATGAGATTGATGTCAAACCCTAACTTTTAGGATTTCTAGCTTTGAAATTGGGGGTTTTGGAGGGGCTCCATGGCTGAAAACTATCCTTGGATGAAGGATTACCATACCCTAGCTTTTAATTCCAATGAAATTGAGTGGAAGACGTGCTCCTTCAAACCCTAGCTTCACCTTTCTTCTTCTTCTTCGGAGTTCTAGAGAGAGAGTTTTGGGGGTAAGTTGGTTTTTGATTTGGGATTTTGGAATTATGAGGAAGATGACTTGATTTAAGGGTCCTAAATCTATATATAGTTAGTTTAATTTAGTGTAAAACGACGTCACTTTGTATTAAATATAAATGGAAAACCCCAAAGTACTCCTCAACTAATTCCCAACAACACATTCCAGCCATCACCTACGACCTCCTCACAGACGGACCGTGGTTCGACCCACGACCCATGCTGGTGAAGTGTGGGTTGGGGTCTGAGACATGGTTGTGCAGGTTCCACCACGGCCCCTCACCCATGAGGCGTGGGGGGGGCCTACGAGCCATGATTTGCCCCTCGTGGGTCACTGCCCAGGTGCATTCTTGGTTCATTCCTCAAGGACCCATGGTTGGTCCTTGGGGTTTGAACCTTGACTTTCTAACACGAAAACATTTATTTTAAAGTACGGGGAGATACACTTAAATGATCTAATCCTAACGTTAAGCTCTAGTTTAGCCTACTAGTTTTGGGAGTATTACATAGATTCATTGTAGTAATGCGGTTGTTGCTATTAGATATAGAAACAAGCATCGCGAAGATAACTATTCAACCTATTATAGTAATAAGAATTTTCAAGATACTTTTGCAATCCAATTAGATCATTGCCTTGCAAAAGCACTTGGGATATTCCATCACATGTTTTGGAAGAGATAGTGTTACCACCAAATAACGACCATAAGAAGAGACTCAACGAAGGAAAATTCAAGAGGAGTAAAGTCACTTGTAGTAAATGTATTTTTTTTTTGGTTTTATTGAAAAATTTATGCAATTGAATCTTTCAGATTTTAGTTGAAATTCAGATGTTTTTGGTGAATATTAATTGAACTTTAATCAAACATTGGTTAATGTTGATTTGTTAATTCATAATATTGTTGTAGTTATTGTTGTAATGTTGGTGATTGTATATTATTTTAACACATAATTGTTTTCTTGGTGAGGTAGCTAATAGTATAAACTTACCTTTTTATATACAAAATGTATATAAGTATATTGTTCAGTAAAATTGGATATATAGCATATTTTAAGCATTCAAATATAGGGTTTTATTAGTGATAAATCTTAATGGTTTGTAACATATGTTCATAATAATTAGTGGTATATACTAGCTTAATTATTGGTATTATACATCAACCTCGAACCATGAATCTGTGAAACAACTAATAAACTTAAAAAAGTAGTTTGCCATCACAATAAAAACAACATTTTGACAACATATACACACACAATTAAATGTTTTTGCTAGTTAATTGAACACCACAAATGTTCATAATAAATAGTAGTATATACTAGCTTAATTATTGGTATTATACACCAACCTCAAACCATGAATTTGTAATACAACTAACAAACTTTTAAAAGGTAGTTTGACACCATAATGAAACATCAAATTTTGACAATTTATATACAAACAATTAATATTTGTCAGTTGCTTGAACATAATATAAGCACCGAAACTTATCAAAAATATCAGTAAATTGATATCCAAAAGAATAACAAAAGCATATTTTAAGGAATTGTTGAAGTGTGTGACCATCTCATCTAAAAAGCTTAAGCTGTTAGAGAGAGCACACTTTTATTAGTTAGTAATATTATCTACACTCCCTCTTATGTGCGGGCCTGATTCTTTTTCATGGGCCAAGCACGTGAAATTCTTTATAATTTTGGGTGGCAGTGAGATTTGATCCCAGGACTTCTACCTGCTTGATACAATGTTGAAGTGTGACCTTCTCATCGAAAAGTTTAAGTTGTTAGAGAGAGCATACTTTTATTAGTTAATAATATTATCAACAAGAAAAAAATCGAACATAATATTTCATAAAATTCACTCTTAAAGGAACATGTTCCTTTTTAATTCTTGCACCTCCAAATTAATTGGCCACATATCCAAGTTGTTTCACTTTCAGTACAATATTAATATCAATCTTTTTCTTTACGTAGTTCCAAAGTAATGCTCCATATCAAAAAAAAAAATTGTAGCATCAAAAGTTAACATTGAAATGTTCATATCTCCTCGACACACATACTTAGCGAATACACAAGTATACAGACCACAATCACTGCAAAAAGTAAGAGCATATTTCAGAATTAGAACATTTTATAGTACCAAAATGTAAAAAATTATACAATATACATAATTTGATTCATCAATTTGTTGTGGAATATTGTCAACTTGTTGTAGGTCAATAGATCTCCAACTGCTTTGTTAGCATAATGTACATTTGATTTCCAGTCAATAGCATCCCTTTTCCAATAAAAATCAGTTCAAACTAAAAATAAGGGAATTATTTTGGGTAGTTTTTGCACCACTCTCATGACCTATTTTGTATGCTTTACCGCAAATCTACATAACGAATCATATATGTTGACACGCCCCGAGTCAACACCCTAGGCGAGACTGGCACTCGAGAACCATTGCTGGCCCTAAGCGAACCATTGGCCTGGCTTACCTAACTCAGCGGAAGACTCTAACCATGATTTCAATGATAAAAAGAACTTTCTCAAATAGTTTAATAATTTAACTTAGAATGTTAAAAGGATTAAACATTCAACTTGGCCAAAATGGCAACCCAAGTCATAACATAAGATAAAATGAGAAGACTAAAGAACTAATAACTGACTGTCTATGAAGCCTCTAAAACAAGTGAGATGGATGTTGGGACAAACCCCACAACATCCTAATGAACTAAACTAGAAAGCAAATAAAGGAGTCCTCTGAATGCAAGGAGGCTCACCACAGACTCTGAGTGCTCAAGCTGGATCAACGAGGCGCTGGATGTTGATCCTGGTTACCTGCGTCTGCATCATAAGACGATGCAGGCCAACTGACATTAGTACATTGAATGTACGAGTATGCGATTTGGAATGCTAAACAATACATAGGCGTTGAAAAGATTCTGAAAGAAACACTTACTTTGGGTCTTCTCAACTCATGAATAACTTAACTCAAAATAAACCAATAAACACATGCAATATATGAACAGTTTTATAAACAATAAAAACAACTTAGTTCGTTAAAAGAATGCAGTAACAAACTCAAATTTTCTCATATAATAAAATAATATAGTTTCTGTGGGAAATTCTCTAACCGACAACCACCACTATGAGCCTAAGTTGTAATACAGCGTCTTGCTCACGCTGCCAGAACTGACCTATACTTTGTCATCATATAGAACGCTTAACTTAGTGGATCCACTAGCTTAACTTGTGTGATCATCTAAAAAGTATGACCCATTAATACCTATGATGGCTACATGGTTTATGGAGACTTGAGTTAATATGAACTCGCATCCCCATATCGGTGCTTAATACTACTCCCAAAAATATACTTAGATCATATGTTTTAAAAACAAACTTCTTTCTTTGGTTTGAGATAATTACTCAAAACTTAGCTTAAAAGCTTTCTTGGAATCGACTTTCCCTTTTCTTGCTCAAATGTGAAAACATTTATAAACTCTTTGGGAATACTTAGTTCCCTAATAGCTTTTTGAGAAATGAACTCAACTCTTTACTCTTTGCTTAACTTGAAACTTTAGTCTTAAAACAAAGTTAAAAGGTTTGTTAAAGACTCTTGAAAACCTTAGAACTTAGCTTTGACTTGCTTCATAACTTCTAGACTTGACTCTTAACTTTGATTCTAATTGCCCTTGACTTGACTCTTAACTGGTCCTTGAATTGAATTATGGTTCAAGGATTATGATTTGTGATAGGAAAGATCTCTTGATGTTTAAGAATGATTTCGAATAGCTAAACTTGAGAAAAGTTACGAAATCACCGTCTTGGAACAACTCCGCGACGTGGAGGTGTTTTAAATAATTACTCACAAAATTTAAATTTTGAGACAGAGGAGTCTGCGTCCTCTCCGCGACGCGGAGTGGATTTTTGTTCACTGGGGGAACAAGTCTGCGACACTGACTTGTTTCATTAACCTTACTCGACTTTTTCCTTCTTCATTTTTCAGCCTCAAACCACCTAAATTAGATTATCTTCCTCAAATTCGTTTTAAATCCTGATGCCCAGCATGTATACTCAAGAAACTAAATCAAAGAAACCCTAAACTCAATGTAAGGATCTCATAAACTTCTCAATTCGTCCTAATTCGCTAACAACATTCAAATTCAAGAATATTTGTCAAGAACATCAATTTTCCAACTCTTCTAGGACGATCTCACTGAATTAAACATTCTTGGCTCGTGGGTGAATGAACCCAACTCTATGAGAGACTCACATACCTTGTAGGGTCAATTCCTTGGTGAATCCACAACCAAAATAGATCGTTCTTGGCGAATCTTGTTTTTCCTCTTCTCCTTTCTCTTGCGTTCTTTCTCCAAAAGCCCTAACTCTATTTCTCAAAAGCGTAAACTGAACTAAATAAATTTTGACCCTACATAATTTACTAAAACGGATTTAATTAATCGGGTAAGGAAAAGACCAAACTACGCTTCAAAAATCCGTATTGGACATTTTCTAATTCGGACAGCCCCACTTCGAAAGGGCATAACTCACTCATACAAACTCTGAATCGCACAAACTTAGTGGCGTTGGAAATATCATTCCAAGAGATTTCCAACCATATCTGGAACTAGACCTAACTTATCCTGATCTGGGAGTTATGGTCGTTTGAAGTTGACCAAAAACTCACTTTAACTTACATAAAATTTTCCTGATTTCCTTATACTTTCCAAATATAACTATTTCCAAATTTTAAACTTCCTTCTAGTTCTTCCTAGTTGGGAGATGTTACAATATCTCCCCCTTGGGAAAATTCGTCCTCGAATGAGATTTACTCTTACTAAGCTAAAGGTGGTAACATCAAGTTCAAACATCCCAAAAGCAATTTCAAACAAAGAACATGCTCACTCATAATTTAGATAGTACTAAGAAGAAAATTAGTACCTTGGTCTGCATTTTCTCCGATTTCAAAGAGATGTTGATATCTCTTCTTCATATCCTTTTCAGCTTCCCAAGTAGCTTCTTCAACAAATTGGTTCCTCCAAAGGACTTTGACTGATGCAACCTCTTTTGTCCTCAACATGCGAACTTGGCGATCTAGAGCCTAAACCGGAATCTCCTCATAAGATAAGCTATCCTTGATCTCAATACTTTCAGTTGGTATGATCAAAGAAGGATTGCCCATGCACTTCTTCAAGATAGAGATGTAAAACACCGGATGAACCGCGGCTAACTCTTGTGGTAGCTCCAACTCATAAGCTACATTGCCAATCCTCTTGGATATTCGATAAGGTTCGATATACCGGGGACTAAGCTTCCCCTTCTTACCAAACCTCATAACACCCTTCATGGGTGAAACTTTTAGATACACCCAATCATCTACTTCAAACTCCAACTCTTTTCTCCTAACATCAGTGTAGGATTTCTGACGACTCTGTTCCGTTTTCAATCTCTCTTGAATAACTTTCACCTTCTCTATCGCTTGGTGAACTAAATCTGGTACTATCAACCCCGCTTCACCAACTTCAAACCATCCAATAGGAGATCTGCATCTTCTCCCATAAAGAACTTCATAAGGAGCCATTTGGATGCTCGAGTGATAATTGTTGCTGTAAGCAAACTCAATGAGAGGTAGGTGATCATCCCAATTCCCTTTGAAATCAATCACACAAGCCCTCAACATATCTTCTAATGTTTGAATAGTATGCTCTGCTTGTCCGTCAGTCTGAGGGTGAAAGGCAGTACTTAAGTTCACCTTAGAACCCAACCCTTTCTGAAAATATTTCCAGAATTGTGCACCTCTATCTGAAATAATGGAGACTGGAACTCCATGAAGTCTTACCACCTCCTGAATATATAACTTGGCATAATCTTCTGTTGAATGAGTAGTCTTTACCGGCAGAAAATGGCTGATTTTGTCATTCTGTCGACAATCACCCAAATAGAATCATGTTGTCTGTGAGACCTTGGTAAACCTGTGATGAAATCCATATTGATCATCTCCCACTTCTATTCCGGAAGTTCTATATCTTGAGCCAAACCACCGGGCCTTTGGTGCTCAACTTTCACTTGCTGGCAATTTGGACACTTAGCAACAATTTTTGCAATGCCCTTCTTCATGCTATTCCACCAATAAACTTCTCTCAAGTCACAATACATCTTTGTGGAACCCGGATGAATAGAATATTTGGAGCTATGAGCTTTCTCCATAATCCTCTCTTGGAGCCCATCCACCATAGGTACAAACAATCTACCTTGATATCTCAATGCACCATCTCCCCCTTGTTCAAAAGCTAATACTTTTTTGTTTATGAACATTTGCCTTCAATTCAAGCAAAATAGGGTCTTGGTCTTGCTTTCCTTTTACTTCTGACACTAATGATGACTCAGCCCCATTTGTTACCACTATACCTCCTTCTGTTGAGTCCATAAGTCTGACTCCTAGGCATGCCAGTATGTGCACATCTTTCGCTAACTCTCTATTTCCTTCTTCAAGATAGGCGGTGCTACCCATAGACAACCTTCTTAACACATCAGCAACAACATTAGCCTTACCTGGGTGGTAAAGAATACTCATGTCATAATCCTTGAGTAATTCTAACCACCTCCTCTATCTGAGATTAAGCTCTTTCTGGGTGAACACATACTGAAGGCTCTTATGATCAGTGAATATATCAACATGAACACCATACAAATAATGACGCCATATCATCAAAGAGAATACTATAGCAACCAATTCTAAGTCGTGGGTTGGGTAGTTCTTCTCAAGAACCTTCAACTGTTTGGAGGCATAAGCTATAACTTTGCCATTCTACATTAAAACACAACCCAAGCCAACTCTAGATGCCTCACAATACACCACAAAACCTTGAGTACCTTCCGGTAAAGTTAAAACTGGGCAGTAGTCAATCTTTTCTTCAATTCCTAGAAGCTTTTCTCACAAGCTTCAGACCAGTGAAACTTCACTATTTTCTGAGGCAACTTCATCAAAGGGGATGAAATGGATGAAAAACCCTCTACAAACCTTCTATAATAGCCAGCCAAACCCAAGAAACTCCTAATATCAGTTGGAGATGTGGGTCTAGGCCAATTCTGCACTACTTCAATTTTCTGAGTATCAACTCTAACTCCATCACCGGAAACTATGTGGCCTAAGAACGCCACAGACTCAAGCCAAAACTCACACTTAAAGAACTTGGCATACAACTCTCTATCTTTCAAAGTCTGAAGAACAATTCTGAGATGACTAGCATGATCTTCTTCATTCCTTGAATAGATTAGTATGTCATCAATGAAGACAATAACAAACATATCTAAATAAGGTTTGAAGATTCTATTCATAAGATCCATGAACGTTGTTGATGCATTGGCCAAACCAAAGGACATGACCAAAAACTCATAATGACCATATCTGGTTCTAAAAGTTGTCTTCGGAATACGCATTCCCTTACTCTTAATTGATGATAGCCTGATCTGAGGTCAATTTTCAAGAAACAGGAAGCACACTGAAGCTGATCGAAAAGATCATCAATTCTCGGAAGATGATACTTATTCTTGATAGTAACCTTGTTCAACTGACGGTAATCTATACACATCCTAAGGGAACCATCTTTCTTTCTCACAAACAAGAGCGGAGCGCCCCAAGGTGAGACACTTGGTCGAATGAAGCCCTTATATAGGAGATCTTTCAACTACTCTTTCAACTCTGCTGGTGCCATTTGGTATGGCAGAATAGAGATAGGACGAGTATCTGGAATGATGTCTATGCCAAAGTCTATTTCTCACTCAGGAGGGACTCCAGGTAGATCATCAGGAAAGACTTCTGGAAACTCTCTTACTATAGGAACTGACTGAATGGGAAGTATCTCAACACTAGAGTCATTAACTCAGATTAAGTGATAGATACAACCCTTCGAAACTAACTTTGTCGCCTTAAGGTATGAAATAAAATGACCCTTAGGCACTGCTGAACTACTACTCCACTCTATGACTAGCTCATTAGGAATCTGATACTTGACAACTCGAGTCCTACAATCAATGGAGGCATAACAGGCATGAAGCCAGTCCATACCCAGAATGACATCGAAATCTACCATGTGTAGCTCAATTAAATCAGCCATGGTGTCTCTGTGATTGATGGAAATGACACAATCACGATAAACTCGTTCAGCTAGAATGGACTCCCCAACAGGTGTAGAAACACAAAAGGGTTCACAAAGTTTCTCGGGAAGAACATCAAACTTATTTGCAACATAAGGGTTACAAAAGATAAACTTGTTCCTGGGTCTAGCAAAGCATAAACATCAAAAGTAAAGACTTTGATCATACTAGTAACAACATTTGGAGAGTTATCCTGCTCTTGACTACTGGTGATTGCATAAAGACGGTTTGTTCCTCCGCCAGCACCTAAAGTAGCTCCTCTAGGTGCAGCCCTGTCTGGTGGAGCAACTGATGAACATTGGGCTCTATTGCCCTGATTGCCGCTACCTTGCCTGTTCTTAGGACACTCTTTCAGAAAGTAACCCTCTTTCCCACACTTGAAACAACCTGTCTGGCCATCACGATACTTACCTGGGTGGATCCTACCACACTTGGTACATGCAGGAGCCCAGTTACCTCTTTGTGCCACACTACCTCGAGACTGTGCAGATCTAGCTTTAAAGTTCTGCGAATTCTGACCATTATACACACCTTTATCTCTGGGTGCAGGGGCACTAGCTGATGATGGAGCAGGTCCCTTTTGCTTCTGCTGAAAGGAAGAACGGTTCACATTACCTTTCTGCTGCCCATAAACCATCAACCTTGATATGTCCATTGTAATGACCCGGAAAATGATAGAGTGAAACTAGAGCCTCACATGTGAGTTTGGAGTCGAGAACTTAATGAAATGATTATATTTGAATTTGACCCAAAAAGTTCTTTAAAATGTGCTTCGGAAGTTACCGGAAACTTGTTTAGCT
>JAJOOR010037226.1:0-12851 GCA_036250505.1 Solanum acaule | reverse complement strand
GGGTTAGACTCATTTCCCACTCAATTTGACCCCCTGAATAAGAATATGAAGTCGAATTTCCGAAATGATGCACGGATTTTGAGATATATGGAAATTACAATTATAGGTGTTTCCGAATCACATTTTCGGGCATTTTTGGGGTCGTTTCATGGCCATATGGATTTCAAGTACAACCAATTGAAGTTAAAGAACACAGCCAAATTGAATTCATTTATTAAATTCAGCTAGTAATTAAATAAGGCGAATTAATATAATTAACTAAATATCTTCTTAATCTTAACGAAAATAAAATAGTTAACTTACTTATAAACTAATAAATCAAAAATATAAGTATTAATTAACTAAACCTATTAACCAACTATTTAAGTAAAACTAAAATCTTTTTGAGACGATTTTAGAATATTCAAGAAGCGTAGTAATTATATACATAATTTTATAAAAATATTATTTAAAAAAATTTATTTGAAATGACAAAATTATTTTTAAAATAACTTGAAAAATATTTTTAATTTCATAAAACTAACTATTTCAAATTGTTTGAAATTGAAGAAACTTTATAATTAATATACATTGTAGAGGGTCAAAATTGGGTATAAACAATTTTAATAAAAGACCATTTAGTTTTGTCAAAAACTTTTTCTAAGTTTAGTTTAATAATCATATTAGCATTTTTCTCCTTCATTTTTTAAAGTGTGAGATAATTTCTTGAACAGTGATTGCATTATTTGCAACCTATTTGTTCCTTGATAAAGACGAATAAGTTTATTCATAATCAGTCTAAGATGCTGAGAGATAATTTTGATAATGATTTTATAAGTTGTGTTACATTTCCCTAGTCTATAAGGCAACAAGGATAGGACGATCACTATTATTATCTATTCTACCAAAAGTTGTGGATGATACTTTTTATTGGGTCCATTTATTAATATATATGTATTTTTAAAGAAAATTATGTGTAGTGATTCTGTTCATTTTCTTTGTCCAATAGTGAGCTTATTGTACATCTTCATCTTCACGGAAGACCTCGCGATCTCCGCTGAAATTTTAGCCATACTCCGTATTCACTACCTCTTTTTTTCATCGTTCTTTTCATCTTTTATTTCCTTTGAGTTTCTACTTTTTAACTAGATTCTTCCACCTTCTTTCAATTGTTCATATTTTTGGGTCTTTTTCCATTATTATCATAAGTTTTTTTCTGAGAATACCAATGGTATTTGATGGCCACCAGTATCTCTGATTTTATTTTTTGATTTTGATTTTGGTCATATGTTCTCGGTCAATTTATTGACTGAATTGCTTTTTCATTCAAGTTTGCTGATCTATTTGGCCTTTGTGTTGTAGTAATATTGCATGCGCTTGATTTAGAATTAATTGAATGTTTTCTTCTGATTCTTTAGCACCTCAAATAGGTCTTCCCTATTTATCGATTTGTATTTTTTTTTAACTTCTGGTTATTGAGATTTAGTGTTCCATTCCCTTTGTTCTTGATGTGAGTGTCTTTTTAATTTTTAAATTTCTTATGTGCAGAGCTTTGCTCTACTTCAAGGAGAAAGCATAGAACTGCAAACATGAAATGTGGGGTTGGAGCATAAAAACTTCATATTTAAAATTCAATTCATTGGGTAAGTTCATATTTTCCTAGTCTCAGAGGTGAACCCACACCCTCGGAGGGTGCGCACCTGCACCCACCAACTTTGTAAATAGTCATATGTATATATGTATATTTATTTAGAAAATTGGCAGAAACTAGAATATAGTTAACATTGCACCTACGAAAAGTATAAGAGTGCCTTTGTGTTGTCGGTATAAGCTAGAGAAACCACTCCTGATACCAGGGTTCAAATCCAGCTAATTGGTGCACTTGAAGTGATAGCATCCATGTCAGTCTACTTGTACTAAAGTTGATGGGCTTCAATCAAAAATCAAGAATATGCTTATCACGAAAGAGGTGTCCAAATTCAAGCCCAAAAGAAAGAAGATTAGGCCACACGAAGCCCAATAAAAAAGTCCAAAAAGCTGAACGCTTAAAGTCAAAATTTTCTAATTTAAAAGTTTCTCGTTTAGATTTTTCAGAGTTTAAAAAGTTTCCTAGTTTAAAGTTTTCTAGTTTAAAGTTTCCTAATTTAAAGTTTTCCTAGTTTAAAGTTTCCTAGTTTAAAAGTTTTCTAGTTTAAAATTTCCTAGTTATTATTTCCATAAAAGTAGGATTTGAATCCCATTCTATTTGGGATAGATTTTTCCTATATATATAGGGTTTGATTTTATTATTTTAAGAACATACATGATTAATATTATTTGAGAGGTTTCTTTTATTTACACCTTTGTGTGTGGTGACTATGGATTTATCTTACAACCTTATAAGAATGATTCTCTAAGAGGTAAAATTGATTCTTAATTTGATATCTTTGGTTTCTATTCGTAAATTAAAGAAGGTGATTATTCCTATATTAATTGTTGTCTCTAATTTCTTCGTAATAGGGGTCTAGATCACTTTTGATATAAATTCTTGAATTGAATCTATTAGTGTCATAATTAGTCTTAATCCACAAATTTTGAATACTAAGATCAATTAGAGTTCTTAGCACTTTATCTTGAAATTGGAGATTTTATTCTTGAAGTTCACATATCTTTCAATTTCTATCTTTAATCTTTATAATTTCGCTTCCGCATTATTTTCTTGTTTATTCTGATAACTCGATTCTTATCAAGTGGTATCAGAGCGATTCTATTAAGATTTCGTTCTTGATAATCTTGAGAGTTTAAAAAAATCTTTGTTGTAGTTGCTTAAAAGTTAATCTACATAGCAAAAAAAAAGAGAGAAAAAATTAGAAAAAAAGGAAAAAAGGGGGGAAAAAAATTCAACAAAGTGGATTTAAAGTATTTCAAGAGATTTCAGATTTGTTTTGAATCTTGATTTCTATCTCAAAGAGGAAAATCAAGAACATGGGAATTTTGAAGTTTTTTTCTTGTTTCACGAAGTAGTCTTTTTTTTTTGTCTCACCAATCCCAATTTACTAGGTATTGATAAATTCTTTTCTTTCTACATCTTACTTCTAAAATGTTGTTATTAATAGAGTTTATATATAAATCCTGAAGGATCCATCCAAAGATAGTAATTTGACTGGAAAAAGGCAAGAGAGAGTGAGATCAATAGAGAGAAGAAAAAGTCAAATTGAGAGATTTTTGTTTCTCTAATATTATTTTTTAGATGTCTCAAATAGGTAAGGAAACTAAAGCTAGAATTTATCAAAATGACACTAACTTTGTTGAAGTTCCAATCACACAATTGGAGAATATAAGTATTGCCTTTGATGAATTGAGGAGAAAAAATAGTTTTCATACAAGGTGTGGGATAAAGGGTAATATTTTCTCCATGATTATTGATTGTGGAAGTGGTGTTAATGTGGTAAGTTTATACATGGTGGAGAAGTTGAAATATACATACATCAACCATACTACTCCTTATAAACGACAATGGCTGAATAATTTTGGTGATTTTATGGTGACTAAACAATGCATGATTTCTTTCTCTATTGGGAGGTATTCTGATAATGTTCTTTGTGATGTAATTCCAATGCAAGATTGTCATATCATGCTTGGGAGTCCATGGCAATTTAGTAGGAATGCAATTCATGATAAGAGAAAGAATAGAGTTTCTCTTGCGCTTAACAAAAGAAAATATATACTTGTACCTTTAGTCTCATCTCAAATTTATGAAGATAAAAAACATGTGAAAGAAGCTATGAAATAATTTGAGAGAGAAAATAATGAGAGGAGTAGGGGAGTGCATGTTGACATCCCAAGAGAGGAAAAAGGAGACGATATGTTGTGTGAAGAGAATAGGATATCAAGTGAGAAAAAAAGTAAGATCGAGAGGAAAAAAAAGAGAGAGATGGTCATGAGCATAAAAACAAGAGGGATGATGGTAAGGTAGAGAGAGAAAAATAGGAGAGTTTGAGTGGGGTTATTTCTTATTCTAACTCTAACATTACTACTGTGCTCCTAGTTGTTTTGACTCTCTCATAGGTACCTATGGGAAAGTTTGCAATGAAAAATCATCATTGGATAAACTTAATCCTAAGGTGATTGAGACTACATGTCCCATTGAACAAGTGTATGTTGATGAGAATAATAAAGGTAAAGAGAATTATTTTGGATCTGTCCAAGATAAGGCGCATAACAAAAAGTTCAATAAGGAGATTGTGGATCTAACACCAATGAGAAAGGAAACACGAGGTGATGTTATTCATTTGCTACATAAGACCAAGTATGATATGTATAATTGGTTTATTCACATTCTTGGTATTCCTAAAACACCTAAAGTCTTCTTGGAGATAATGAACTGCACTTTTAATTCTTATGTTGGTGACTTCATTAATTTTGAGGATGATGATATTTTGATGTATAATAATCCACTAACTTCAATTGAAGAGTTCTATAAGAGTAATTTGAGCTCTTTTAAAGTTGAGCGTGACATAGTTGATTGTGGATTTTCACTTGTTGAAAAGAGGTGTGATGTTTGTGCGAGAAAGATTGTGAATGAGTTAGTTGATTCTTCTATTGTTCTAGTGTTGAATCGAGTTTTGTGTGATAATTTGTTGGCATATGATATTTTCTATGGGTGAGACATAATTCATCAAGTCCTGATGAGTGTGAGCTTAATAAGGTATTTTCTACTAATGAGGAGGAGGTACCCAACTATGAGCACTTTAATGTTTATGTGATTATCTTGTACATAGAAGAATTGGTGAGTGGTATGACTGAGGATGCTTGGATATATCCTAAAGTGTCCAATTTGATGCATGTTTTAGGGATCATGTATCCTCTTTATCATGTCCATTGAAGTACTTTATTGATAGAACTAAATTGAAGTTGCATGTATCATTCTCAATGGCATCTAGACAAGGAGTTCGTTGTATTAGTATAAGGAAGAGAATTTTCTATTGAGATTATAATGTTCACATACTTTATACGGGTGTATTTATACATGTCAGGATTAATTGAGTTAAGTGGACACATGGTCACTATCTTGTTTTGTTCCTTCCATTGTTGCTTTCGAGTAATGGATGTTGTTTGCTAACACATGTCTTCTTGATTTTGAGAGATTTAAATTTGAGGACGAATTGTTTTCAAGAAGAGGGGAAATATAGCATAATGAAAAATCAAGAATATGTTTATCACGAAAGAGGTGTCCAAATTCAAGCCCAAAAAAAAGAAGATTGGGCCACACGAAGCCCAATAAAAGAGTCCAAAAAGTTGAACGCTTAAAGTCAAAATTTCCTTAATTTAAAAGTTTCCTAGTTTAAAGTTTTCCTAGTTTAAAAAGTTTCATAGTTTAAAGTTTTCCTAGTTTGAAGTTTCCTAGTTTATAGCTTTCCTAATTCAAAGTTTCCCAGTTTAAAAGTTTCCTAATTTAAATTTCCTAGTTATTAGTTTTAAAAAAATAGGATTTGAATCTCATTCTATTTGAGATAGATTTTTCCTACATATAGGGGTTGATTTTATTGTTTTAAGAACAAACATGATTAATACTATTTGAGAGGTTTCTCTTCTTTACACCTTTGTGTGTGGTGACTATGCATTTACCTTACAATCTTATAAGATTTTTTTAAGAGATAAGATTAATTCATAATTTGATATCTTTGGTTTCTATTCGTAAATTAAAGAAGATGATTAGTCTTATACTAATTGTTATCTCTAATTTCTTCGTAATAGGGGTTTAGATCACTTTTAATCTATGTTATTGAATTGACTCGATTAGTATTATAATTAGTCTTAATCCACTAATTTTGAATACTAAGGTCAATTAGGGTTCTTAGCACTTTATCTTGAAATTGTGGATTTTATTCTCGAATTTCACATATATTTCAATTTATGTCTTTAATCTTTATAATTTCGCTTCCACATTATTTTCTTGTTTATTCTGGTAACCCGTTCTTATCAAGAAGTCTTTAAATCTTGAATTCGCCTCTATACATACATTCACAAGAGGCTAGGGAAATAGTTGTTCATTTGAGCTAAGGTAATATTGGTAGACTTAAAGTCTTCAAATCCTGGATTTGACTCTCCTGGTCTATGATCTCAACACTAATACCAAAATGATAAATTACATCCTTAAATATGTTGCATCTTCTCTAATTTGATTGTAAGAGTTTCTTCATTTTATTTTCTTAGCATAGCATCATACTTGCTCATATCCGACTTTGTCCATGATCAAATTACGTGTGCTGCAAATATTTTTGTTACACAGCATTTGTTGTAATTTTTGAAAATAGAATATCTTATGAGAGAAACCATTTTGTGGGACTAACCTTCAAGAGTTACATTTTGTTACCATAACTATTATTCTTCATTTTTGTTTCCTGGGTCCATTAGTATTCTATTCAGGCACTTTATAACTTTTTTGTTCAATCATATTTTCTATTTCATGGAGCTGAAATAGAAATCCAACTCTCTTAGAGCTTTATGGAGATAAAGCTTATAATATGTTGGATTACCTTAAAGTGTACATGTTTCTTTTTTAAAAATTGACACTTACTAACATGAATAATGGGTACATCGGTAAATTATTTTTGGTCATTAATAATATCCTAAAGAAACTAAGATCTTCATGATTTTATTCGATGTGTTTCTCATTAGTTTCATATTTATATTTTGGTATGGTTAGAATTAACTGTAAGCTTTTCTTATCAATCATTAAATGCAAAAGTTGTGAATGAATTATGGTGTCTTATACTGGAAGATGACACGATTATGCTAAACTTGAAAGTGTATTTTAGTTCCTCTGAATGAGGCAGGTCACTTCAGTTACGTGTTTCTTTGTTAAAGTTGTGTATATAATATTTTCGTACGGATCGTCATCTCCAATTCATATGGGGACTTGTATATCATCTTTCAATCTCGATAATTTATTTAAAACAATCAGATGTAGTTAATGTATATAATAAGCAAAACTATTTGATAATTGACAAAATATAATATTTATATAAAAAGTAATAAATTTTCCATCTGGAGAAGAACATAATGTTGGCACTAGAGCAAGGAAAAGTCTTGAGCAACTCTTGTTATTTTTTATATTCCATAGTTTATTAAAAGGTTTTTACCGTAGATTTAAGTTATATACTAAAATTTAATCAGTCATAGCATGCTATTTTTAAAGGATTAGGCCCTATGGCTTCAACAATGGTTTTGCAATCAACAAAACTTCACTATTTTAAAAAGATTAGGCCCTATAACATCTTTTCTTGCTTTTTGCCTTGGCTCTTTTATTTCCTCCCAGGTGAATCTTCACTCTTTATTCACCTTACACTTTTTTAAAATGACAACACATGCTCTTTTCTATTTTGTACTAATAGCTTTATCAAGATTTTTTCCTTGTCGCTTGCATTTCTTTAATTACCTGCCTAGATAACTGATTCCTCCCAGGTGCTTGAATTGATTCAATTTTTTCAGCAAGAAATAATATTACAGAGACTACGGAGTTCATGTAAATAATAGAAGTTAGGTTTGAGTTTCTTTGCAATTATAATTCTTTTCACATATTCGCTGCTCTCAATTTTCTATGACTACATGGAAGTGATTTTGACTTATCTTGCTAACTTTTGTGATAATAGTGAACTACCTGGGCTAGAAATTACCAACTTTGTTTCTTCTATCAAGGAAGAAGTCTTGGATTATAAGTGGAGAATGGATGGTTCATATTGATACAGAAAGCTTGACGATTTTCAATATATAATAATTTATTTCAACTCTTGAGCAAAATAGTCTAAGGAATGGCCTTCAAGACAAAAAGATATAACTAATTGATAGAAAATTTCTTTGTTTTTTCTCATCTTTGTTTGAGTTATAAGATATATTTAATTTTCTTAAACAATTAGCCTAAGGTAATATATTAACAGAACTAGCTTACTTGATTCGAACCCTCTTCAAATCATGTAATTTTACTCTTGCCTCACAGATTATTTACAGCGAACAGAGTACTGACAATTGAATGCATTGATAAAGCATCTACTACAAATAAAAAATGGAGGATTGAAACATATGAAGACAAGTGAATTTTCAAGTTGGAAAGAGTCAATTATTGAAAACCTATTTAGATTCTTTAATTATGCTGCAGTTCTAATTTCATTAGGTAAGTTAAGTTTATTTTTACGCAATTTCATAGAAGGATCATTGTTATTGGTAAAATCATCTTCTTTAGAATATTTTTTTCAGTAGTATATTCTGCTTATACTGTGTAATTTCACTTTAACTTTGTATGCTAAGGAATATATTTTTTCGA
The DNA here is from genome assembly GCA_036250505.1 of Solanum acaule. NCBI lineage: Eukaryota > Viridiplantae > Streptophyta > Magnoliopsida > Solanales > Solanaceae > Solanum > Solanum acaule. Next base: position 4,570 of record JAJOOR010037226.1, on the reverse strand, counting down.
ATAATGTACATTAACTAATATGTATTCTGAATACTATACGAGGATTTTCATTGCTCCGTATATATTTCTTGAGAAGAACAAATCATTATTATGTTGTCGTTTTCTCAAAATAGGCAGCATTGTAGCTAATTTGAGCTTTCTTATTATTTAGAAAGTGATTTCCTTTATCTCCCGTAAAGATTTTAATTCGATGTTAACATAGCATGACATATGATTTCCAGTTCTTTTCTCCTTCTCCATCTTGCATTCTGTCCTTGATGAGAACAGTAAAATTAAGCATTGATACATATGAATGAAATGACTTCAAAAGTTCATACAAATATTTTTTATATTTACCTATTTTGATGTTTATGCTCTCTTCAATTTGCAAGATAAATGATAAAAGCTATATAATGCATTATGATATGTCCACCTGAATGACGACATAATCAGTTATTGTACTTTTAATATATATATATATGAATCGAGAATACATAGTGCTTTAAAATATGACCTTAAAGTTTAGTCGATACTTAATATTTGAGGTCGTCTTCAAGGAGTTTATGTATATAAAATCCTATTGTAATTTAATAACTTCGTCAGATCCAAATATGTAAGTAACTCCTCATTTGAATGTGTAAACAGAAGAATTTATCTTAGCTGGAATTTGGTGTAAGGCAAGTACTTTTGCATGGATACATGATTTTGTGTTCCTTTTGTTGATCTTGTAACTTATTTGAAGAGCTTTGTGGTGAAGTTTAAAAAGATTCGAAGTTACTTGGAACTTCCTTCAAGATATTGTTCTTTAGTCGAATTTTTGAGAAGTTGATCATATTTTGAGTTATTTTCTCATTTAAGAACTGATGTCATTTCTGATTTGAAGTTTATTTTATAGCTAGTCTAAAGTTTTACAGAATAAAGTTTCAAGAGCTACCAGAAATTTCAGAATTACAATACATTGCTTTAATTCCATTTCTTCCTTCTTTAACTAAAATCTATATGTTGCTTTTAAGTTCAAAGTTTCAAGTTTTACCCCGACTAAGAATATTTGGAGAAAAATTTGACATATGGATTTAACTTTTCTAATTTTCGTTAATTAATTTTTCTTATAAGATCTCCATTGGATATCTTTCAATTATATTAGATGGAATTCTGCTACTTGATGGAATCATGCTGATAACTTTTATTTCGCCGGTCGACAGTGAACATTGAAAACTGAGCCCAAATTCAATTAATGAATAGTTTCCTCTGCGTCAATCATAATAGCTTTTGGTACGATGCATTTTTTGATACTTGCCTTTGTATGTGAATAGTTTAATGATATTGAAGGAAGGAACATGAATTTTGGCTTTGGATTATATTTGGTTTTTGGAACAAATAGTAGCTAGTAGTGACAACAGAGACAAAGAGTTATGAGAAATTATCTTAAAATCTGTCAAATGCTTCCTCTCTTAAGATTAGGAAAGACCCGTGAGAAATTTACGAATGACATTGCTATTATTTTCAGGTACTGTTTTTTTTAATCTAGCTTCTGCATAAGTGAAGTTCTACTCTTGATTATTTAGTTTATGCTTTTTCAAATGTTTTCATTGATTAGTAAACTTATCTTTTGTTGTCCTTTGGATCTAGAAGTTATCCTCGACGTCATTCATGAGTATAGAAAATTGACTTTAATGTGCAGAATACATGTCGAAAAATAATGTGTGGCTTCTTATAACTGTAAAAATTAGTAAAACAAAAAAGCTCGTGATTTGGAAACAAAGAATAGTTTTGTCATGTAAATCATTAAAACTATACTTGACGATACATTCTTTAATGTTCTAATATTTTTAATTGAGAAAAATAAATTTTTTGTACAAGACTGGATATTTATGAACCTTGCTATTCATATAATTGGATTCATTACTTGGTAAACTTTTTGAAGTCTGAAACTATTTTTGAATTTTAAAAAATTAAATTTTAACATGCAGGCTCGAATTGCCCTAACCTTCAGATAGTGTTGCCCCCTTTTCTCCTATTTTTCTCCTCTCATTTATCTGTGGTTATTTTTTGATGTTATGGTTAATCAAACTAAATTCAGAAGTTCATGAAGATATAATACATCTTATAATGTTCCAACAAGAAACCCAAAAAATGAAGGATAAGAGAAAAGAGTAAGCAGGCAACAAATGGGTAAAATTTGGATTGGTTAAAGTTTTGGAGTGTGTTGTAGGTAGAATTTTCATAATATTTTTACATTTTCATGTTGAAATTTGATTTATTTTGAACATATTGATGTTATACTTTTTCTTTTGATTAGTATGACTAGCATTTTCATCTTCCTTTCACTATTGCACTTGAAGAAATTGTTTGGTCTTTAAAGAACACAATATCACGACGCTTAACAAGTTTCTTCTCAACTAGATCATAGTCAAGATCATAACCAATGAAGATACACTGCCTAGTTTTGACATTCAATTTTGACCTTTTATTCTTAAGAGCATGCACAAAAACTTTACACCCAAAGACTAAGATGATCATAAGTAACATTCTTACCAAACAAACTTTGTCAGGGATATCACCATCCAAAATAACAATAAGAGATAAATTGATAATATAAGCAACAATATTAAGTGCTTCCTCCAAAAAAGAATCTGGCAGCTAATCATCCAAAAACATACATCTAACTCTCTCAACTAGAATTTTGTTCATCCTCTCTGCTAAACCATTTAACAGAGGAGTCTTTGGAGGATTTTTTTTTATGCCGAATATCCTTCTCTCTGCAATATATATCAAAAGGACCAATCTACTCATCATCATTATCTAAGCGGATGTATTTAAATTTCTTCCATGTCCGTATCTCAATCAAGGCTTGAAAACTCTTGAACACATCAATAACTTGATCCTTGGACTTCAAAGAAAATATTCAGAATTTGCGAGAATGATCATCAATTAAAAGTCACAAAGTAAAGTGCACCACCATGAGACCTTACCTGTAACACATCGAAAACCAAACCTAGAAATTTTTTTTAGAACTTACCTGAAGCAGAGAACCACGATAGGGTTCACGGACTGTGATAAGGTCCACAGTCCATTGACCTGCCCGTAGTGGGGAGTTGGACTCCACCAGGCCCAGGCATTAGACAACGGGAACCTTCACGGGCCATGGTCTTGACGACGGATGGTGATGGCGTCTTTGAAGATTTAGGCAGTAGCCCCCCTAGCCAGTTCCTTAGACCTCCACACCCAAGTGAAGACCACGAGGACCTTCATGGTTTGTGGTCCTTCACACGGGCCGTGGGATGGTTCGTGAATATAGGCCCTCAGACCACCGGACCATGTGAGGACCACGGGGACCTTCACGGTCCGTGGTGCAGCCCATGAAGTAGACCCTTAGAAACCAGTAGCCATTGGACCAAAGACCACGACCCACTTCATGGTCCGTGGTCCCTTCACGGTCCGTGGAAGTGGCCATGGTCAGCCTCGTCTGCAACTTAAGTCAGGGGTCTTTTGGCTTTTTTCTATTTCATTAGACCCCTAAACTACGTGGTTTTGGTTTGTTTTAGCCTAGAAACATAACTAGAACTTACCTAAGTCAGATCTTTAATCAAAACTTAGCAAATTAGAGCGAAAAAGGAGAAAAGAAGTCAAGAACCCTAATTCAAGAATGCAGCAAGTTCCTATTAGTTCCAGCCCTGAAATCAAAAGATTTCTCTGTGGAATTTGTCACCAGGTATGTGCGATTTCACTAGTGGGTTCCTTTCACCCATTAGGTCCCTAGAATTCAGTTAGATTCTTGATTCCCTATTACTAACTAGACCTAGAGTTTCAAGAACTTCAGCAGATTATCATGAATTAGTTATTTACATGTTCCAAATCACATTATCATGTTATTACTTCGTTTCTTGCATGAATTTCAGAACCCTAGCTATGTATTTCTTTAGTTCTTGAATTTCACATGCTAGGTCAGATGTTTCAGTATTTCAGATATACATGCCTCAGAATGATTTTCATCCATAACCTCTCATTAACTTAGTTGACTTAGAAAAAGGTTAAGTTTCATTGGTAAGATGATTGCGAGAAAAGCTTCGCAGAACTGAAAACTAGCTTGACTACAACTCCTGTTTTGACTCTACCAGAGGGTTCATACAGTTATGTGATTTATTGTGATGTATCCAGAGTCGGTCTAGGTTGTGTGTTGATGCAGCGAGGTAAGGTTATAACTTATGCTTCCAGACAACTTAACGTACATGAGAAGAACTATCCGACTCATGACCACGAGCTTGAAGCAGTGGTGTTTGCGCTCAAGATTTGGAGACACTACTTGTATAGTGTTCATGTAGATGTGTTCACAAACCATAAGAGCCTTCAATATGTGTTCACCCAAAAAGAGTTGAATCTTGGCCAGAGAAGATGGCTTGAGTTCCTCAAGGAATATGACTGTCACGACTCGGGATCACCCCCTATTCGTAACCGGCGTACTCGACCTCGAAGAGGTCTAATACAAGCCTCTTAGCATTCATTCATCGCATAGACACTAAAACCATAAGGAATTAAAAACTTTCTTTACCAAGAAAACATTTCATTAAAAAAAAAAAAACAATAGCAAGCT
>JAJOOR010037225.1:0-20910 GCA_036250505.1 Solanum acaule | reverse complement strand
GTATTTTAGAGGCTTCATAGACAGTCAGTCAGTTAGTATTGAGTCTCTCATCTATGTATATATGTAAATATTCTATTTTGAGACTCGAGTTGCCTTTTTGGCCAGATTCTTTTCAGTTGAGTTGTTTTATAATCTTGCATGGTTTTGAGTTATTCTGTTGAGTTAGGTTTCCGCTAAGTCAAGAAAGCCAGGCCAAGGGTTCGCTTGGGGCCAAAAATGGTCTCCGGGTGCCGGTCCCGCCTAGGGTGTAGGCTCGGGGCGTGACATTTCCAGTTCCTCAAAAAGTGTCAAAGTTTGGTACCTTAAACCCCTCGGGAAGGTCTAAGTTTGGGTGGATACACAAGTCTTCGTAGTTCAGTCCCATAACATCTGGAATGTAATGAAGATCTTTTATAGCTTTTTATAATTTCTTCCTTCATGATGTGCTTATTCATTTCCTCTTTGACTCTCCACTGCTTTTCCTTCTTCTCATAGTGATTGGGTTCGGGATATGTAGCGTATGGAATATGTGGTTTTGTGAGGATTGGAATAGGTAAGGGTTGAGTAGTAGGTGGGTTTGAAGTGTTTTGAGGAGTAGTTTGGTACATGGAAGGGAATGCTTGAGAGTTGTTAGGATTTAGGCTTTGAGAAGCATGAGGTGTTTGGTACAAAGAGCTAGCATGATGTTGGTTAGGTGTCTTTAATTCAACGGTGGGAGGCTTTTGGACTGGAACAGTAGGTGGATTGTGTGGGAAATGTTTGGGTGTTGGATTAGGAGTAGGGAAATGGAGTGGAGGTCTTTCATTGTTTAAAAGATGAGTGTTGGGAGTGATAGCCAAATTTGCCAACTCTTGAGTCTTATGCAAGCAATTTGTTGTGCCAATTGAGCAATCAACTCATTCTGCTCAGCAATGATAGGGTTTTTAACTGTGATCTCATTCAAACCGATGTTCTCACAATTTCCAATCATCTTTTATTTTCCTTTCAATAGATTTTGTCCCAGGAAGGAATTTTTAGGGACTTTAGATCGCATGAAGTATGGATGCTCAGCCAGTTCTCAACACAGGTCAGTACTAGCTACCTGATAAATGAAAAACAACTCAAAAGTAGTTATGTTAGTTATTATTTCTAATGAGCAATGCAAATAAGTTGATATAAGAATAAACATATAAGTATCATTTTGTTTTAAGCAGATTAATCCACGAATGTATTTTGGGTGAAAGGGAGGACTCAAATGGAAGGATTATTTTTAGTTAGCTCATTTGATTGAATCAGGAAGGTCGACTTGCGTAGAGTCCTGCTAACTTCTTCCACTCATGTCTTTTTAGGTGAAATCCTTTAGAATCCTTCACTAATTAAGGAGAACAAAAATTTAGAAGATAGGGGCTGAGCCTTAAGTAGGCTGCCTACGTATACCTCCAGGGAATTCAGGCCCAGCGTAGTTCGAATTAGTCTTGGCAATTTTTCAAACATTAATTCTTCAGTTTCTTCACCACTAACCAAATCAATGACCGGAATTGGTGCGTTAACACTTTTTTCAGACATTGTAGCAAGTCAACCTTTCTAAGATGGAGGAGTGAAAATTTAGAAGATTTTTGGAGCAAAGGGTTCATATATTTTCTGAGAAACTTAGACGACACTTCAGGAGTAACTAGGACGGACTTTGTTGTTGTGGATTTTCATATAAGCTTTGAGTGTTCTAAAAAATAAGAGTGGATTAATTTTGGTTTAGACAAAATAACATTCCATATCATAGAACAATTATATATCAAGTAGCAAACAAACAGTTTATATCGTATCCTAAACTTGTGACCTTTTTATGCCAAAGGCGGGCCTAACGAATTGAAGGAAGTGTATTTCTTTTAAGCCAATTCATTATCCCCAAACTGTTTGATCGAACTGAAAACTTTTGACATTGACAAAATGAAGTACAAATAAAAGCAATCCCACGCAGGGGATGAAAACAAGTTTCAAGATGCCATTGGTCCTTCATCAAGTCTAGTTCTCTTGGCGGCACTGACTTCTTCCCATATGGAGTATCTATTTTTCCACAAATTACGTTTTGCTAGCCGAGCCCCTTTCTCATACCCGACCTTCTCTATGGATTGGATTTGTAGCTCCATGCTATCATCTAACTTGGACATACATTGTCTTTCTTTTCGTAGCTCTTGCTTTAGCTGGGCTATGACTTTGGCATCCTCAGAATGTCGATGCTGATGAGTTAACTCATTTTTCTCATACTTCTCTTGAAGCTGGTGAAGTCGAACCTGATGTTTCGTGCCAACATTTGTGATATGATGAGGGACATTTGGACCGGGTTCGATGGTTCCGGTAAGGTTCTTCTTCAACCATTCTTTGTACTCATCAGAGCATTTAGGCTGAAATCTATTTGGAACCAGCTCACCCAACACCCTTCGAGTTTTTCATATTCGAAGTATCTTGTAGAAAAAGCGGCTTGACCATTCTCATGATGTGTTGCAAATTTTCTCATGTCTGCAGTTTGGGGAAGCTCTTGTTTTCCCCCTAATTGCCTAAGGACTCGAGCGAAAGCATAAGGTCGAGTCCTTCTCAATCCGACGTGTACAAAGAAAGGGATCCCTTCACCTTGGGTCACGACTTCTCTTATTACCATACTTTCGATTGAGCATTGCACATTTTCTTCTCTTAATCCTCTAAGTCTTGGATACAAGAATTTTTCACCCCCCTTTTCTATGGAAATGGTTAAGGTGTAACCACCAACTGTGAAATGAAAGTTTGTTTGTTCGAATTTTAGGATCTGGTTATGTGAATCATGGGCTTTAAGCAAGTGTTTCATCATCCACCATTGAAGTATCAGGTTGCAACCTTGAAATAAACATTGAGCCTTTGACATTATCTAAAGCCTTGTAAATGTCAGCAAGAATCATTGGCGCCAAAGTGTAGTACTTGATTGCCCCGTAGTCTACCCCATTAAAAACGGCATGAGTGACCATTACTACACTTGGATGGATAGTGTAGTTTAGGCTTTGAGGGATTAATGATTAACGTTTCAAATACACCTCATCCGATTCTAGGTGTAAACGATCGTTAAGTAGTATAAAACCCAACGAAGAGTTGGGGTAGAACCCACAAGGAGCAGTACAAGTTTGAATTCAAATATGAAGTTGTAAATGCGATTTCAATTATTGTAGGAATATAAATTACTGGAAAATTTTAATTAAATCAAGTGGTTAACCTGAAATGTAAGGAGAGGGATTTTTATATCAGTCAACAATCACAACAACAACAATCAACAAGATTAATCAAATGAGTAAGAGCTACTTGGAGGAATGACCAACCAATTGCCAAATTCTTGCTAAATGGGTGCTAGGTGATTAATAATAGTAACTAAATCTTCATGGGTAAGATGGACCTTAGATGAGATAATTTTCTCTCGAAAAACTACCTCGATTCAATTGAGTTCTTTTGAACCTCAACAGGTTAACTACGAAAATCAGCCCACAACCTCACTACATACACTCTCTCAAGCTAGATAGGTAGACGGAACTTAGGGTTCACTCTATCGAGCAGAACCCATAATAGCCCAATTCCTACAAATGCTAACTTATCGCCTTGGTTTCACACCCCTCTATCGAGCAAGCATAAAACACTAAATCATATTGAAATAAACATTCAATAAAGCAATTCAATAACAACAATATATCAGACCCACTTCGAATTAGCACTATAATCAATAATTTCTAACACCCACTTAACTAAATTAAGCAATTGATCTCATGGTCAAACCCCAAGAATGGGGTTTTAGCTAGTCATCATAAAAAGTAAAAATTCAATACCTATTACATGCTCTATAGCTGGGTATTGATTTCCACAATCTAAAAATGAACAAATCTTCCTTAAATTGCAATACCCAACTCGAAACCTACTTGAAAAATTCTTCAAAACCAACAAGAATGGTGTTTTTGTTCTAAATCTCTATTTTCACAATGTTTGGATACCTTCTCTCTTCAAAATATCAATTTATACTGATCCTAGAATTGACCTTTTGGGGTCAATCGACGAGGAAAGTCAAGCTTCACAGACTGGTCGGCGACTCACCAATTACCCCTGTCCATCGCCTTTTTGCTTCATATTTTCATCCAATATGCACTGTAACTTTAGGCAGTCTATATCGGGATCACCGATAACTTTCGCGATGCGCCCTTTATTCCGTTGGATCATCAATTCACTTGCATCTTCACTGCTCATTCTGTTCTTTCGGTGGTACAACCTCTCTTCGCTGATCCATTCAGCGATCCGCCGATATGGAACACAGTTTGTCCAAATTTCCCTCATCTCAAACGTGGTGGACTGTAAAATTGGGCGGGCTAAAGGGCCACTCGGCGAACCGCTAAGTGGTCTTGGTGATCACCAGGATCGCTCTTCTCCACTCCTTTGGCTTGTTAGTTCGTTTTTGTCTTGTAGTGTCCTTGCCTTGCTCCTTAGCCTTTAATGTTGTAAATCAACACTTTAACATCAGTTTAGAGCATAAAATAGGCAATTGAGGACACTAACATTTCTAAAACAAAGTCCTAAATGAGTCCAAATCTCGGACTCATCAACACTCCAACTTAAACTTTTGCTTGTCCTCAAGTAAAATTCAAGATCAGCAGTTCAATAAGGATGTCTCAAATAGTGTTGCATAAGACCCAACAAGAATGCACATAAAAGGTTCAAACTACAAATACAATGCTCAATTGTGCACTCAAAGCTTCAACTTGCGATTCACCATTATCAAGGGTACCCAAGTTCACAATACTTGCTTCAAATGGAAGTTCAAGCTAAACAAAGGTACTCAAATGCCCTCCCAAAAAAGATGATTCTATAATCACACAAAATTTCTCAAGAATTGAAAGTCTCAGAATCATATACAACTCTCACACTCACAAAGATGAACACATGCATGACTTCACCCATAGGTTTGTCCATATTTTCTAATCAACATTCGTTTCAGCTCACTCAAGATCACAAAGGTCTTTTCAAGGCTTGTAACGGGACTGAGTGTAAAGGTATGGTCATTTAGGTTTAGTGGCTTTTACCTTCATGAAGTATGGTCTGAACATCACTTTCCTCCTTTTCTTTAGCATTTCAAACTTGCTCACAATCCACCCCATTATTCAACTTCATATGAACCACCGGATACCCATTTATTTTGCAATTTTCACTACTTTATTTCACAACTTTTTTGGTTCTTTTTCTTTTCTTTCTTCTTTTTCATTCCCTTTTATCTTTTTTTTTTTACATGGAGGGGTTCCATCTTTTTCAAAGCAATCACGCAAGGGGGGATTTCTCACACTTCTTGACTTTCCTTCTCTTTTCACCACACCCCCAATTTAGGTTTTTGGGTTAAGTTGGCTATTCAAACAAACCATACTTCATGAAAGGTATGGGTGAATGGATAAAGAGAGGTCCCAATTTTTCAAGTTTCTTCCAAGAAAAGGGTTAAGGCTCAAAAGGGGACAAGAAAGGTTCACACATCTCACAAGTTTGGCCACAAAAGCGGTATATTGTCAAGTTGGTTCACTCTTCAAAATTTTTGCCTAAGATCATGTCTAGTGCTTGCATCACTCAATCAACTGGACCAAAGGGGAAAATTCTATTACACACAATGCTCAAAGTAATCTCATCACACAAGACATTGGTACCAATATCGAATAAGATTCCACACTTTCTAGCTAGCGCGCAATGTTCATCACAAGAGACTCATTTGACAATCTCTTAGTCACAACGAGATGCTAAAAGTTCACATATTGCCTATGTAACTTTATTTTCCTCATCGTAGCCACACAATCATTATGATCAATTAAGAGCACTATTTAAGTAATCGGTATTGACCACACCCGACATTTGAAAATGCAAGAGAATAACAAGCCACCACCCAACCAAAAGCAACCAGCATTGTCCTCAATATGATCAAAGAACAAACACGACTCACAATAAACAAAAGACAATAGAAAATTAAAAATAGAAATGAGAAGTACTTGCGCTAAACAAGCAGAGTAGGGTTAGAATGAATCTTCACTAGGTGGCCATTTGGCGAAGTGTTATAGATGGCCCGCCGAATTGCATGGCCTCACCGAAATATCCAGACTACTACCGCTCCAATTTGGGCTGTAGGGCGATCGAGATTGGGTACACCGAGAAGCATCAGCGCATCGCCTAGTGGGTGTGAACATCACTGAAATTTCCAAAACTCTGACCGTGCAAGAAGGTGCAAAAGGCGGAGAAAGTCAGGCTCGCCCAGTCAGTTCGGCGTACCACCGAATGGTATGCATACATCGCCAAATATTCCAATATCTCGGTTCACCTTTGATGCCATAAAAGCGATTAAAGTCGTGATCGTCAAATTCACTGGGCAATTCGCTGAAATGATCCTGGCGTCGCTGAATTACCCATACCTGGACATTCAACACACATTATTCCAAACCACTAATACTTGGGTTGCCTCCCAAGAAGAACCTTATTTAACGTCGTGGCACGATGTGGAAATGCTTTCAAGCATCTTCCAAATACACCACTTTGATCAATGCAATCTCATGACATTCCCCAAAATACAACTTCAAGCGTTGCCTATTTACCTTGAAGGCTAGACCTTCTTTACCTTTAACCTCAATGGCCCAATTATTGAATACGTGTGTCACTTTAAAAGGGTCAGACCACTTTGACTTGAGCTTTCCCGGGAAGAGTCTCAACCGAGAATTGTACAGTAACACAAAGTCTCCAACTCAAAATTCTCTTCTAAGGATTTTAGAGTCATGCCATTTCTTCATTTTTTCCCTGTAGAGAGCTAAACTTTCATACACTTTAAACCTGAATTCTTCCATTTCGTTTAGCTGATCTACTCTCCCTTTCGAAGCATTTGCCCAATCTAGGTTTAATGCCTTTAATGCCCATAGTGCTTTGTGTTCAAGTTCAATTGGTAGGTGACAAGGCTTCCTAAAATCCAGCTGATATGGGGACATGCCAATTGGGATCTAGTACGCAGTGCAATACGCCCAAAAAACATCATCTAGCTTTCGAGACTAGTCAGTTCTATTTGCATTCACTATCTTAGCCAAGATACTCTTAATATCCCGATTCGAAACCTCAACTTGGGCACTTCTTTGGGGATGATAAGGCGTTGCCACTTTATGTTTAACTCCATATTTACTCAATGCGGATGCAAATAGCCGGTTGAAAAAATGTGAACCTCCATCACTTATGATAGATCGAGGGGTGCCAAATCTTGCAAAGATGTAGCACTTTAAAAATTGGACAACACTCTTCCCTTCATTGTTAGGTAGTGCTACCACTTCTACCCATTTAGAAACATAATCCACAGCCACCAAAATATACTTGTTACCAAATGAGCTCACAAATGGCCCCATAAAATCTATTCCCCAAATGTCGAATAATTCAACCTCTAAAATGGGCCGAAGAGGCAATTCATGCCGTCTTGACACTCCGCCCTATTTTTGGCATTGTATGCATTTCTTAACAAATTCATGGGCATATTTTTAGAGGGATGGCCAGTAGTAACCACTTTGAAGAATCTTAGCGGCTGTTCGAACGCCGCTATGATGACCACCAATCGGCGAAGCATGACAAGCATTCAGAATTTCATTATTCTCCTCCTCCGACACACATTGCCGAATAATATGGTCTACATATTCTCTGAATAGATATGGTTCATCCCAAAAATATCTTTTGACATCAAACAAGAATCACTTTTGTTGGTAGAAGTTCAGGTCTTCTGGTGTTAGCCCACATGCCACATAGTTAGCAAAATCGGCATACCAAGGAGTTTGCACACGAGTGGCCATGAATACATGCTCATTTGGGAATGAGTCATTTATGTCTAACTCAAGCCCATCTTTATCTTTGCCCTCCAACTTAAATAGGTGATCAGCCACCTGATTTTTGCAACCTCTTATATTCTTGACTTCAAAATTTAATTCTTGCGACAACAACACCCATCTTATCAACCGTGGTTTAGCATATTTCTTTGCCATCAAGTACCGCAGGGCTGCATGATCAGTGTGGACTACAACTTTGGTGCCTAGCAAGTATGCTCGAAATTTCTCCAATGCATATACCACTGCAAGTAACTCTTACTCCGTAACGGTGTAGTTACGTTGAGCACCATTCAATGTTTCGCTTGTGTAATAGATTGGATGGAATAGTTTATTGCGCTTTTGTCCCAAAACAATGGCCAATGTAGTCCCATTTGCATCACATATCACTTCAAACGGTTCCGACCAATCGGGGGTAATAATCACCAGGGTGGAGATTAATTTCTCTTTCAAGCACTTAAAGGCTGACATACATGCGTCATCAAAGTCAAACTTAGTCTCCTTCTCTAATAGCTTCCATAATGGAAGTGCAATTTTTGAGAAGTCTTTGATGAATCTCCGGTAGAATCCGGCATGCCCTAAGAAATTTCGAATACCTTTTACCGAAATTGGTGGTGGTAGCTTCTCTATTACCTCAATCTTGCCTTGTCAACCTCCAACCCCTTTTGAGATACTTTGTGACCCAAAACTATACCTTCCCTAACTATGAAGTGGCATTTCTCCCAATTTAAGACTAAATTGGTTTCCACACATCTTTGAAGAGCCTACCCAAGGTGTGCTAAACATTTGTCAAAATAATCGTCCACAACTGAGAAGTCATCCATGAAGACTTCCGTTGAATCCTCTACCATGTCAACAAAAGTAGACAATATGCAACGTTGAGATGTGACCAGAGCATTACACAACCCGAACGATATCCTTTTGAAAGCGAAAGTACCATAGGGGCAAGTGAAAGTGGTTTTCTCTTGATCTTTTTGGGCAATAGAGATTAGATTACACCCAGAATAACCATACAAAAAGCAATACCATCCCCGCTCCAAAAGTCGACCGAGCATTTGATCCATGAAAGGCATGGGAAAGTGATCTTTTTCTGTCCATGAGTTTAACTTCTGATAATCCATGCATACCCTCCATTCGATTACCGGTCTCATAGAAACAAGTTCTCCTTCTCTCATTTAGGACTACCATGATACCACCATTTTTTGGTACACATTACACCGAACTCAGCCATTTGTTATCTGCGATGAGGTAGATTACACCTGCATCCAACCACTTGATTATCTCCTTTTTTACCACCTCTTGCATTGGTGGGTTCAGTCTCCTTTGATGCTCGACACTCGGTTTGCACTCACTATCAAGTTGAATTTTGTTAGTGCAAATGCTAGGTGGAATACCCACGATGTCAGAGATAGTCCACCCGATAGCCTTGATGTACCTTCTCAACACCTCAAGAATCAACTTTACTTGCCACTCAAGCAAGTCAGCTGCAATGATAACAAGAAAGGTGTTATTTGCCCCCAAGAATGCATGTCAAAGATGAGTGGGAAGTACTTTCAACTCAAGCTTTGGTGGTTCCTCTGTGGATGGCTTAGCGGGAAGAGTTTCTCAATTATTTAAATCAATGTCTAGCTTCAACGGATTCCTTGAGTATTCACCTAATCCCAAAAGGGCAGCTACCACTTCATCATACTCTTGAACTTCGGTTTCATCAAAATTTGCAATAACAGCCTCAAGGGGTTCACTCATACACATCAAATGGCTCACACTAACCACCGTTTCATCAATTACATCAATTGTTGAAACCACATGAATACTACTCGGGTGTTTCATTGATTTGCACACATTTGAGGTGACATTTCATTCACCCGAAACTTCAATTCTTCGCTTTCAACATCCACTAATGCTCTTCTTATTGCTAAAAATGGTCTTCCCAAAATGATGGGAATTTCAGCATCAATCTTACAATCAAGAATAACAAAATCAGCCATAAAGATGAATCGATCAACCTTCACCAATATATCATAGAGTATCCCAATGGGGTGTTTGATCGACCGGTCCGCCATGAGAAGCCGCATTGTTGTGGATTTCGGTTCGCCCAACCCAAGTTGTTTATAGGTTGCATAGGGAATTAGATTTATACTTGCCCCCAAATCACATAGAGATTTAGCAAATTGAAGCATACCGATAGTGCATGGGATGGTGAATTCCCCCGGATCTTTTTTTTTATAATCATCTCTCTAGTCATAATGGCACTACAATTATGGGAAACTTCGATTGTTTTAAAGTCCATGCTTCTCTTCTTTGTGACTAGCTCATTCATGAATTTGGCATAACCCGACATCTCCAACAATGCTTCCACTAATGGTAGATTTATAGAGAGTATCTTGAACACGGTTAGGAACTTCTTGAACTTCTCATCCTCATTTTTCTTTTTGAGACGCTGAGGAAATGGAGGAACTATTTTGGGAAGAGGCTTCACACTCTTTGTAGTTAAGGTGCCCTTTTCTTTATCTTTTTTGCAACTCTTTTATGGGACTTTGCTTATGATTTTCCTAGTTCTCTTTGAGCTTGTCACGTTCCGGTACTTGAATAGGATTCTCTTCCTCATCACTATCTTTCTTTTCTTTATGAGATTTCACCCCATCATTATCGTTTGCATTACCAACTGCTATCTTTCCACTTCGAGTTACAACCGCCAATTCTTTGCCATAATCAGCTCTCAAAGTGGTTGTGTATCTAGCTTCACCCCTTTCAATTATCTTTGGTTCCAATTGCACTGAAAGTTGCTTAGTTGTCCCTCAAGTTGTTGATTGCATCTGCGTGGGAATTCACTCTATTATTCAATGATGAGAAATCAGCCTTCATCTCTTTAAGCATATCATCTGATCCTTCAACCTTGTCTAGGATACGTGACAAAATTCATCCACTTTCAAATCACTCGACCTATACTTTGATCTTGAATTGTCACTTGATTGTGTGTGGTGCTCTTCATAACTCTTTTCTCTCCTCCAAGAGTTGTTTTATTCATTCCAATCTTGATAGTATCATCTTCGCTCTTCTTTCTTATCCGAGTTCCAACCTTGATTCCCACCTGCCTTAAATAGCTTGGGTGAGAACCCTCCTCAATTCTCAATACTCTCCTTACTTCTTTGGGTTTACCCATATTTTCTAGCACATGTTTTTGTAACAACTCCATTAGGGAAAGCGTTTTGCTAATACTCTCATCCCTTTCTTTCTCTTTATCAAATTGTTCTTGTGTCATCCTAAAGTTAAAAGGTGAAACTCGTCCTCTTGAGTGTACCATGCTTGATTTATCATTGTCATTTCATTAAGAAGAGACGAGGCCACTTCAAATGGTTGCAATATTATTCATCCCTGAGCCAACTGGTCAGCCACTCCTTTATTCACTAGTCTAAAATCTGGTAAAAATATTGAAGTATCACATCACACAGCAGCCCATGAGTAGGACATTGTAAGAGCAACTTCTGAAATCTCAGCAAAGTTTTATGAATTGGTTCCCCTTCTATCCGCTTGTCAAGCAATTTCACCATATTTGAGGGTGGAAAGAACCTCTAGTAGAATGCCTCAGTGAGCTCCTCCCATGATAGAATAGATTCTCTTGGTAGCTCTGCTAGCCATTTGGTTGCTTCCCCCATTAGAGAGAAAGGGAACAACCACAGCCGAATTGATTCTTGCGAAATATACTTGAGTGAGAATGGACTGCACATCTCTACAAATTTCCGAACATGCTCATGAGGGTTCTCATGATCTAACCCTCCAAATATGCCTTTAGCTGGCAAGAGATGTAACATTGTACTTTTCACATGGAATGCAACATGGTATTCAGCCGGAGGTAGGCGAATAGAACCTATGCCCCCCAATAGAGCTTCATTGGCTTGCAAGACATCACCACCACCATCTTGGTGACAAAGGTGGTTCACAGTGCTTTCATTTTCTCTCATCCTGTTACTTGATCAGAACATCTCACCAAACAAGAGTAAGTCGATTCAACTACAATACAAAGAAATCGTAATTAAGACTTCAATAGAAGAATTCTAAACAACAATACTCCCCGGCAGCGATGCCATTTTGATTAATGTTTCAAATACACCTCATCCGATTCTAGGTGTAAACGATCGCTACGAAGAGTTGGGGTCGAACCCACAGGGAGCGGTACAAGTTTGAATTCAAATATGAAGTTGTAAATGCAATTTAAATGATTGTAGGAATAGAAATTATCAGAAACTTCTAATTAAATCAAGAGGTTGACATGAAATGTCAGGAGAGGGATTTGTATATCAATCACCAATCACAACAACAACAATCAACTAGATTAATCAAATGAGTAAGATGTACTTGGAGGAATGACCAACCAATTGCCAAATTCTTGCTAAATGGGTGCTACGTGATTAATAATAGTTACTAAATCTTCATGGGTAGGATGGACCTTAGATGAGATAATTTTCTTTCGAAAAAATACCTCGATTCAATTGAGTTCTTTCGAACCTCAACAGGTTAACTACGAAAATTAACCCACAACCTCACTACATCCACTCTCTCAAGCTAGATAGGTAGAACGGAACTTAGGGTTCACTCTCTCGAGCTGAACCCACAATAGCCCAATTGCTACAAATGCTAACTTATCGCCTTGGTTTCACACCCCTGTCTCTTGCAAGCATAAAACACTAAATCATATTGAATTAAACATTCAATATTGCAATTCAACAACAATAATAAATCAGACCCACTTCGAATTAGCGCTATAATCAATAATTTCTAACACCCACTTAACTAAATTAAGCAATTGATCTTATGGTCAAACCCCCAAGAATGGGGTTTTAGCTAGTCATCATAAAAAGTAAAAATTCAATACCTATTACATGCTCCATAGCTGGGTATTGATTTTCACAATATAAAAATGAACAAATCTTCCTTAAATTACAATACCCAACTCGAAACTTACTTGAAATATTCTTCAAAACCAACAAGAATGGTGTTTTTGTTCTAAATCTCTATTTTTACAATGTTTGGATACCTTCTCTCTTCAAAATATTAATTTATACTGATCTAAGATTTGACCTTTTAGGGTCAATCGACGAGGAAAGTTGGGCTTCGCCGACCGGTCGGTGACTCGCCAATCACCCCTGTCCATTGCCTTTTCGCTTCATGTTTTCATCCAATATGCACTGTAACTTTAGGTGGTCTATATCTGGATCGCCGATCACTTCCACGATGCACCCTTTGTTCCATTGGATCGCCAATTCACTTGCATCTTCAGTACTCATTCTGTTCTTTCGATGGTACAACTTCTCTTTGTCGATCCATTCGACAATCCATTGATATGGAACACAATTTTCCCAAATTTCTCTTATCTCAAATGTGGTGTATTGCAAAATTGGGTGGGCTAAAAGGGCCACTCGGCAAACCGCCGAGTGGTCTTGGCGATCACCAAGATTACTCTTCTCCACTCCTTTGGCTTGTTAGTTCCTTTTTGTCTGGTAGTATCCTTTCCTTTCTCCTTAGCCTTTAATGCTGCAAATCAATACTTTAACATCGGTTTAGAGCATAAATTAGGCAATTGAGGAAACTAACATTATCAAAATAAAGCCTTAAATGAGTCCAAATCTCAGACTTATCAAATACCATTGTACCAAGTAAGCATATTGCAAAAGCAAAAAGACTGGTTTTCTTCCAAGTTTGCTCCGAAACAAATTCTTCTTTTAACCTTTCCAAAGCCCTTGCATGCCCAGATCGATGATAAATCTTCTTTAGTGGAATGTTTGGTCCAGAAAGCTTGTCCATCCATTCGGCTTTTACAAGTGAGAGTTCTTTTTTTTTCCTGTCAAAGTCCTATATTTGAGGAATAAGGAGATCATTATCAGGATTGTGTTTCCTTTTTTTGCATATGCCTATGCTCTCGTAACTGGCAAGAACTTCTTCGATAGTCGGAGTTATTTCTACATCCCCAAAATGGAATATCATGTTTTTACTATCCTAAAATTGCTCCATCGTTACAATCAAATCAAGCCAAGCCTTAATTTCCACCATTGATGGGAGATAGCCTATATACTTTTGGACCTCTTTCTTGTCTTCGCTATTCATGAACTTCCACCGCACTAGGAGATAAGGGTGAGGTAGAGTCACAATTCGGGTCCTCAGGCGTTTGTACACTGGATCCATTCTTCAAAAAAGAAATGAAAAAGGTAAGTCACCCCACCCCCAATGGATAATGAATTTGTTTAAATGGCATACATATCCTTCAATTAAACACATAAGCATGATTATCTTTTTATTGATCATAACTCAAATAGACATAAGGTGGACTTCTAATGGGCCCAATACGCCTTGAGTGTTGGGTCATCTTAGTTCAAATGCTTTAAATTGAGGGATTTGGTTTTGCTCTACGTTAGTTGACTAAGAGTGATTTTTGAAAGATCGGGACCCAAGCGGATAACTTAGGTTGGAACTACAACAACCATTGGATGCATGACATACACATAAATTTCCCATCATTTTGAAAAATATTTAGTATAAAAAAGATCGGCTGCGATTTTGCAAAACCATTCTTTAATATACTGTATTTATTTCATGCTGATGGAAATGCCATGAATGCAAATGACAACTAATATAATCATAAATTAAACATATAAAACACAAATAAATTAAATATCACAAAATCAAATTATTAGTCAAATAAGCAATCAAGTCTAATGGTAAGAACCTAATCAATTCCCTAGCAGAGTCGCCATTTTTGTTATGTCGTGATTTTACTATCCTTAGGAAAATTACTTTTTGAAATATTCTAAGTATAAAGCAATTTAAGAAAAGTACTTAGAAAAGTGTCACCATTTAATTTTTTAACGAAATTAAGAAAACCTAATTTAAAAAGGTCGTAATAGATAAACCTTTTAAATTTTAGAGAAAATGATTAAGTGATTCTCATTTCTACTTTAAGAAGGTATTAACACTTAAAGTAGCCGCTAACACACAGTTATCCAACGACTTGACTAAAAATATTTGACTACCTTTTAGGAAAATGATTTAACATAAAAATAATTTACAAAATTCGATCAACTTTGAGAAAATAGTCAATTAGAGAAATATTTTTTAATTTTTAAGAAAAAGGGGACCTTAATTGAAACATTTGACTTAAATTCCAAGTGATAAGAATTTTAACAAAACTAGATTATTTAGCATTTGTTTGAATCATTTAAAAATAATAATTTGAACCAATTTGGTCAATTAAAGCAAGAAACTAAATTAATTAGTTGAAGGAGAGTGGATTTAAGAAAATAAAGTATTTGATCAAGTAAATAAAGAACACAAAATCGATACAATGAAATTTATTAAAATTAATCAACAGAAAAAAATGGTTCATCTTTTGGGGAATTCAACTAAGTTAATTAATAATTCTAAAATTAGAGTTAAATAAAAACAAATAATAAATAATCACAAATGAATAACTTAAGAGTTAAAAGAGAAGTTGAATTTTGAGCCCCTTTGGGTCAAAATTCATTGTTGTTGTGATTTTGGGGTATTGACCCATTTTCGCCCATGTATATAGTTGTCTATTATCTCCTCGAACCTGTGTTTCAGCTTCAAGACATTTATTTATACTCTCGTTTCAAAAGGTCTGAGGTTGACTCGATGATAATCGGCCTTTGGCCCAAACGAGAAGATGCAAGGAGAGGGAGTCCATAAGGGACTCATGTGACACTTATGATAAGCAAAGAAAAGAATACATTAGCATATGACCAAAAATGATAAAAAAATATATAAAGTATACCAAATAAAGAAATGAAAATCACATCTGAAGGCTATTAATTTATTTTCATACCACTAAAGCTAACTAATGAAATAACCTAAAACAGAAACTAAACATAATAAAAAAATATCATGCTTACTAAAAAGGACTTAAAGAAACACTTATCATTTCATTAGCTAATGATCAATATTTTCAAATCATAAGTCACAAACACTAGAATTTTAACCTCTTAAGGGTTAATTCAGCAGATTAGTAAGCTCCGATAACGATCATTTACTTTTTTTAGGAAAATATATTTAAGTAGTGATATACATGAATGAGAAGGAGATAAAACCACTTTGAACGATTATTTCAATGATATGTATCAAGGCAATGAGGTCACATGAAAGCTAAAAGAAAAATTGATCAATATTAAATCTTGATACTGTACTCTAGTTAGAGTTCTAATTGCATGATTAAGTACTTAGTCCTCCTACCACGATAAATAAAAGAAAACCTCACTTAAATATAGAGTAAACATTTGTGAGAAAACTACTACAAAAATGAAAGGGTGACTTAAGTTTCAGTCGACGTTGCGCAGTAATTTCGATACATACTAAGGACTGAAGAAATAAACACCCAAATAGATTTCATATTTTGTCAAACTGGGGGCCAGTATCATATCACACTAGGCAGTGGAGATGCTAAGCAAAACACAAAGTTTAAATACAGATGGAATAGGCATCAGTTCGTCAAACAACAAGGAATTAAGGCTAGATAAACTAATATTCCTATCAAAATATATGAGTCGCGCATTGTACGAAAACATTTACACAATCAGTTTTAACCAAGAGGGAAATTGGTTCTTTTGTTCAATAATACAATCATGGAGTTTGTTACATAGTGGATATCAAAGAAGAAACAAAGATGACAAGTGTAACACGTCGCCAATTTAAATAACTAGAAAGAGATAGATTTGGAAAGAAAGGGAAATCTAGAAATTGGTTAAGTTATTTTAAGTTTGAGTTTTGGTCAACTTCACATGACAATAACTCCTAGATCAATATGAGTTAGGTGTGCTTCAAGATACCGTAGGAAATATCTTGGGATTATCTTTCCAATGCCACCAATTTGCGCATTTCCGAGTTTGTATAAGTGACATATGCCCATTTGAAGTTGGGCTATTCAAATAAGCAAAGTCTAAACCAGATTTTGGAAGGGTATTTTATTCTCTTCCTTACCCATATATTTTGATTCGTTTTTAGGAGTTTATTTGGGGTCTAATAAGAATTAGACTAGTTTAGAAATGTTGAATTTCACGCTAGTGCTTGGAGAAAAGAGAAAAGTGGAGAAATGAGAAGAAAAGTCAAGAATCGTCAAGTTCTTCAAGAATCGCTTATGGATTTCGTCAAGGATCCCTACGAGGTATGTGAGATCACATAGCATTGGGTTAGTTCACCCACGCGCCAATCGTGATTCAATTCAGCGAAGTTGTATAGTTTTGAAAGCAAATCCTATGAGTTCTTGATGTTAATTCATTTGAAATCTTGTGGGTTCTAGTAGTTGAAGTTTCTTGAGATTGATTCCTATAATTAGGTGTGCTTTAGAGTTGGATCTTGCATATATTGATGATTTAGTTGTTCCTAAGAGTTTTGGGAAAGAACCAAGTTGATTTAGGGTGTTTAGAGTTGAAAAACGAGCAAGTAAAGTCGGAGTGCACTTGGGCGGGGGCCTGGGGTGCCGCCCTTCTTAGATCCCCAAGAAGGGACCTCTGAAGTTTACATCTTGGGGTGCCGCACCAACTAGAGCACCCCACCCTTGCTTATGAAGGTTTCCCTCTGGCTCCCCATGTCACTCAGAGCGCCAGGGACGCCAGTCCTTCCCATTCTTCCCCTATCTTTCCGTACTAGTTCCTTAGCAACGTACCTATGTTTTCTAGTTGATTCCAACACTCTAAGGTACATCTAAACATCATGAAATCATCCATAAATATGAGATAATGAACCTTGAATCCATACTTCAATTCAAGGAAAGTTAAGAGTCAAGTCAAGAAGTTAAGATTTAAGTCAAGGGAAGTTGTTAAAGTTTTTCAAAAGTCTTTCACAAACATTTTAACTTTGTTTTATGACTTAAGCTTTGAGTTGAGTAAAGAGTAAGAGTAAAGTTCATTTTCTTCAAATATTATGCGGGAACTAAGTATTTTCAAGAGTTAAAATGTTTTCACATTTGAGGAAGAAAGGAAACACCTATTTTCAAGAGAGCTTTTAAGCTAAGTTTTGAGTAAATATATCAAACCAAAGAAACAGTTTTGTTTTAAAAACATATGAGTTGAGTATATTTTGGGTGTAGTATTGAGCACTGATATGGGGACACGACTTCATACTAACCCAAGTCTCCATAAACCATGTAGCCATCATGGGTAGAAAAATGATCATACTTTTTGGATGATTCTTTAGTGCTTTTTAGCATAGACTAGTGGATCCACTTAGTTAAGGCGTTCTATATGACGACAAAGTATAGGACATTTTTGGCAGCGTGGGCAAGACGTTGTATCACCACTTCGGCTTATAGTGATGGTTTTCGGTTAGAGAAACTCCCACAGTATTACATTATTTTATTATATGAGTAAGTTCAGTTTTTATTGCATTTCTTTAACAAACTGAGTTGCTTTCTACTGTTTTAAAAAGCTTTCTATGTATTGCATGTGTATTATTGTTTTATATTGAATTAAGTTATTCATGAGTTGAGTAAAGCCAAGGTAAGTGTTTCTTTTAGATTCCTTTCAAGCTTATGTTATGTTTAATATTCCCCTAGCATACTCGTACATTCAATGTACTGATGTCATTTGGCCAGTATCTTTTAATGATGCAAACACAGGTAACCAGGATCAACATCCAGCACTTCGTTGATCCAGTTGAGCACTCAAAGTTAGTTGGTGAGCCTCCTTGCTTTCCGAAAGACTCCTTTTTACATTGCTTTCTAGTATTTCAGTTGTTAGGATGATTGGGGGTCTTGTCCCGACATCCCTCTTTGTTTTAGAGGCTTTATAGACGAGTAGTTATAGTCCTTTAGTATTGTATTTCAGGTGTTTTGCTATGAGACTTGAGTAGCCATTTTAGCAAGTTTGAATGTTTCCTTAAAGATATTATAAGTTTAATTCATAAGTTTCTTGTTTGAGATTATTTCTTATGTTTAAGTATTCCGCTGAGTAAGTAAGCCAGGCCAAGGGTTTTCTTGGAGCCAGCAATGGTTCTCGAGTGGCAGTCCCGCCCAGGGTGTAGGCTCAGGGTGTGACAAACTTGGTATCAGAGTACAAAGTTCAAGAGTCCTAGGGAGTCTATGAAGCCGAGTCTGTAGAGTCCTAGTTATTGGTGTGAAGCGCGCCACATCTATAATATGGAGGTTGCAACACTTTAGGAAGTATCTCACTTTCTTCATACTCATTTCGTGCGATAGAGTTCATCTCTATACAGTTTCTTTCTAACTCGTGCTTGCGCGTAATTGAATGTGAGCTGGGCTATGGTCGAGAGGGCCTCTCTGGGGCGTTTATTTCCCCGTGAGCTAAGAGAAGCAAAGGTAAGAGAATTCCTCACTCTTAAGTAGGAATCTATGAGTGTTCATGAGTACAACTTGAAGTTCATCCAACTTTCCCGATATGCTTTGGAGATGGTTGTGGATATGAGAAGCAGGATGAATTTTTTGTTACTGGGTTATCCTGTCTGTCGAGTAAAGAGGGCATAACAGCCATGCTAATTGGGGACATGTATATAGCAAGGTTTATGGTCTATGTGCAACAGGTTGAGGAACAGAAGCTGAGGGATATGAAGGATTTTAGAAACAAGAAAGCGAAGTCAGGGAGTATGTCCGAGCAGCAAAGAAATAATGCAAACCGGTCTTCTTTCCAACAAAAGCAAAAGGGGCCTGCTCCATCATCTGCTAGTGCACCTGTACCAATAAACAAAGGTGAGTACAATAGTCAGAATTCACAACACTTCAGGGCTAGACCTGCCCAATCTCAGGGTAGTGTGGCACAAAGAGGTAACTGGTCCCCTGCATGTGCTAAGTGTGGAAGAACCCACCTAGGTAAATGTGGCGATGGCTCCACAGATTGTTTCAAGTGTGGACTAGAGGGTCACTTCATGAAAGAGTTCCCTAAGAACCGGCAAGGAAATGGATATCAGGGCAATAGAGCCCAATCTTCATTAGTTGCTCTACCAGACAGGGCTGCACCTAGAGGAGCTACTTCCGGTACTGGTGGAGGAGCAAACCGCCTTTATGCGATCACTAGCCGTCAAGAACAAGAGAACTCTCCAGAAGTTGTCACTGGTATGATCAAAGTCTTTACTCTTGATTTTTATGCTTTGCTAGACCCAAGAGCAAGTTTATCTTTTGTGACTTCTTATGTCGCAAATAATTTTGATGTTCTTCTTGAGAAACTCTGTGAACCCTTTTGTGTTTCTACACCTGTTTGGGAGTCGGTTCTAGCTGAGTGAGTATATCGAGATTGTGTCATTTCCATTAATCACAAGAACACCATGACTAATTTAGTTGAGTCAGATATGGTAGATTTCGATGTCATTCTTGGTATGGATTGACTTCATGCCTGTTATGCCTCCATTGATTGTAGAACTCGAGTTGTTAGGTTCCAAATTCCTAATGTGCCAGTTATAGAGTGGAGTAGCAGTTCAGCAGTGCCTAAGGGTCATTTCATTTCGTACCTTAAGGTGAGAAAGTTAGTTTCCAAGGGGAGTGTCTATCACTTAGTCCGAGTTAATGACTCTAGTGTTGAGATACCTCCTATTCAGTCAATTTCAATAGTAAAAGAGTTTCTAGAAGTCTTTCCTGATGATCTTCCTGAAGTCCCTCCTAAGAGAGAAATAGACTTTGGTATAAACATTCTTCTAGATACTCGTCTTATATAGGGGTGTGCAAAAACCGAATCGACCGATAAACCGAACCGAAAAAAGTGTTATTGATTTATTTTTATTGGGTTATTAGGTTAGCAGTTATTTAATGGTTTTACAAAAAAAAAATATTGGATTATCAGTTCGTAATTGGTTTTTAATATTGGGTTATTGGGTTAACCGATAACCCATTAAGAATATAATAATTTACTATTTTATTTTTTAGTTATACATATATATAATATATTAAACAAAAAATATTAATATAATTAGTAGTATATTAGACTAAAAATATAAAAACCCTACACAATAATTAACACTACTTAACAATTAAATCTCCTCTCTACTTTTAGTTATTTAACCTTTAGGTTTTACTTTTTAGTATTACTTATTTACTTTAGTTAGTTTATAATTGACTAATATTAGCTTTTGC